>OMKZ01000564.1:0-11956 GCA_900302535.1 Neoniphon sammara
TATCATGAGCAGCTGTCAGTGGCTGAGATCACCAACGCCTGCTTTGAGCCCTCAAACCAGATGGTGAAGTGTGATCCTCGTCACGGTAAATACATGGCCTGCTGTCTGCTGTACCGTGGTGACGTGGTGCCTAAAGATGTCAATGTGGCTATTGCTGCCATCAAGACCAAGCGCACCATCCAGTTTGTGGACTGGTGTCCCACAGGCTTCAAGGTGGGCATCAACTACCAGCCTCCTACTGTGGTTCCTGGAGGAGACCTGGCCAAGGTGCAGAGGGCTGTGTGCATGCTGAGCAACACCACAGCCATCGCTGAGGCCTGGGCCCGTCTGGACCACAAGTTTGACCTCATGTACGCCAAGAGGGCCTTCGTCCACTGGTATGTAGGAGAGGGCATGGAGGAAGGAGAGTTCTCTGAGGCCAGAGAAGACATGGCTGCCCTGGAGAAGGATTATGAAGAGGTGGGCATCGACTCATTTGAGGAGGATGAGGAAGGAGAGGAATATTAGATGGGCTCAGCATTCATTCACTCAAAAATATGTTTCATAGCAAATTGTTTCAGATGTTGGTTCCACATTAAGAAAAAAAATACTATATTCCTTTTTGTTCAACTGTGAAAGGAAATGCTTGAAATTATTGTATCATTTAAATTTTACTGTTGACAGTGTTGTCATGGTGTCCTTTCCTGACTTATTTCAGTTTTATCATAAAGCTTTTTTTTTTATAATGTTGAGCCCCTCTGTATTGTTGCTAAATAAAATGTACTCCAACATCTATCACATAATCTGTATTCTTTGTGTATATCTCACAGCCTGAAACTTTTCTCTTTGTCTCCTACCTTCTATATGCCTACCATTACTATTTAACTTTGTATTTATTCTTTGTTCCAAATGCTATCTCATGATGCTCAAAGGACTGATCATGTGTCATCATGACTACTTTGGCAACACATAACATATGCCCAACTCCAGTCTTACTAGTCTCTCACTACACATACATTAGTCAGCTTGTGCTGTATCACAGCTAGACCTAAACTCTAGTAGACATCCACTTGTTAACATCTCCAATTTAATGCTCATTCCTGCTGATCAAGTGTCTGTAGTGTTCTAGCATAGCCACTAGGGGTCAGTCAAAGCTAGTTTGTGGAGTCAGCTGAAGCTGTGACAAACTCCGTGGACGAGACAATGACTTCTGAGGCTGTTTCCAAGTGAAGACATTTTCAGTTCGTTTGTTAGTCTACTGACCAAGTAGTATATTAAACTCTTAAGAAGTATGTTTATCAGTGTCACTGAAAGTTGATTGATATCAAATCTTCCGAGATGAGATCTAATCAGAAAGGTCAGCGATAACAGGATGATACATGGAAAATATAATTGCCAATCAGCTGCAAGTTTAAGTTCAATAATACTCTTCATTTCAGCAAGCTCTTCATCTAGCTTCTCTTACAGATAAGCCAATTCTTAGCAATGGACCAGAGCATAAATATGACATAGTGCAAAGTCACCAGTCCTGTACAAAACATTGAAAGGAACAAAATGCTGACTGCATCTTGCACTGTAGGATCATCCAGGAGGACAAAATGAACCAAATAACATCAAACCAATCAAAAGGCTGCCATCTTTATGCACCTGGACCATTACCAAAGCCTGTTCCAGTTCCTAGATTTACTACCATCTAAAGTCAATAAGATCAAAGTTCAGTGTGAAGTTATGAATCTCTAAATTCAATATGCAAATTCTCTCTCTCTCTCTCTCTCTCTCTCTCTCTCTCTCTTGATTTAATGTAGCACATTATCAGAGACCAAATCTTTTTAAGTGACCTGCTTTCCTCACGAGGAAGTGGACCAAGAGCCAATTGTCATATCCTGGCCTTATTGTTGCAATTTAATTAACACTATTGTCTGCTTCTTGGAAATAATTCCCCAGGGACACATGACAGCAAAAATAGTTTCTCTGCATATACTCATCGAAACCACTCTACTGCCATTTGTAGTCAATGACAAATCTGTCATTGTGTGTATTGGTTTTGTCAGCACTTGGCATGGCAATGATCGCTATCACCAGCTTTACAATAGTGATAGAATGAGCTGGTACCACAGCTGTGGTATAAATCCTAATATCTAATATCTGGCCAATTTTCTCATAAATGTTTATGGATTTTTAAGCAGCACTGCAAAATTTAAATAGGTTTGTACAGGTCCCGGTGCCATTTTCTTCACTTGAAAACTAAACACTTGGAGCTTTCCATTGTCGAAAATGTAAAAATACTGTCAAAATTTTGATTATGAGATTTTCACAAGGCAGCAGCAATATGTTACACATAAGTCCTGTGTGAGCTATAGCAGTTAGTTGATTGCATTGACTGTATTGAGCTGTCACAGTGTCAAGGCTGATTTCATTATTGAGTGGGGGAGTTTAGGACGTGCATGTCAACACATTGGCCACTGGCCTGGTGATTTACTTCAGCATAAATCTATGCTGTGATTTAAATGAAAGCATACCTCCTGACTGGAAACAGACAATCTGTCATTTGGGGGAAATCAATTTTTTTTAAACTTCCATATTGGATTAATAGGGGTGAATGTCTCATTTTGGAGGTTATTCTTTTCTTTTCTCCTCAGTTTTTTGCCAGAGCACTTTAAACCCTATAAATAAAGTTTTTAAACTGCACCTTTTACAATAAACTACTGCTATACTTCAATATTATTATCACATTTATGTAATATACACAGGATTAGTAAAGATGTTTCATTTTTCAGGTCTTTTTTCTAGACTTTGTCATTAGGTATTGGTTCTGTAATATGTTGAACCACAATATTATTTTCACATTTGTGGAATCAATATTTTGTTTCTTCTTATGGTTTATAAAGGGGAATTTTTCATTTCAGATGTCACTGTGTCACTGTCCTGTCAGTGTGTGTGAGTTTTGAAACTGTAGCTTTTATGAGGATGACAATGTAACTGTTAACTGTTAAGTTTTCTCAGATCATCAAAACAACAACACAAAAAAAAGCGTAAAGAGACAGAAGCAGAGACAGACAGGGACAGACAGAGAGTATTAACTTACTGCCCCTGGCAGCATGTCAGGCAGTCTGGAGGGTGGGATAAGGGTTTGAAGGGTTTGAAGAGGTCTGATTAATGACTGTTACTGGGTGGCGGAGAGTTTGTGTCCCCACTCACCCTCGTGTCACCAGCACACTCAATGGCTTCATCAATTTGTAGCCATTATCACGTCAATAGACCAGGACGGAGGGAGGAGGGGAAATGAGGTGGAGAAAATGGGCTTCTGCTGCACCATCTGGGGATGGCTGTGAACACTTAAAATAACTCAAGATATCTTCACACCATACTCATCCTATACATATATATATACATAAAAAGGTTTAAAAATGTCAACATGTTCAATGTGACTGAAAATGTACCCTTGTATTACCAATCTGCATTTTACAGCAGGTGTTCGTAAGATAATTTTCCATTCCATCCATTTTATCATGGCATTTAAATTCAACAAACACAAGCTATGAAAAAAGATGACCATACTAAAGCCAAATCATAATGGGAAATTTATGATAAACTCTAATTTCACATACTTGGACTACTTCAGCTACAGTTGATTAACTTGTCTGGCATTACAACGGCCACAATCATTAACAGACCACTTCCAATACAATATGAAGATGATATAAATGTTATATTTGAAAATGCATTTTATAACCTATGGAAGATATCTCATGAATTGAACTCAAGAACTTTTTCTAATGGGTCTCAACACTGACAAAACATTGATGGAAGACTATATTTCTTTTTGTGTCCAACACTGAAAAAGTTTGAGACCTGAACTGAGCCTGTAATAGAATGCCTTCACAGATCCAGGATCAAATCTGGCCAAAGCTCCCGCTCCTGCTTCTCCCCTACTCTGTCTCCCTGTCTTCTTATTTATTATTTTGCAAGGCATAAGATTGTAATTTTGTAATTGCTGCTGCTGTGTCACCCTGAATTTCTCCTTCAGGGGATCAGTAAGACAACTCTAAAAACTTCTACAAAAAATAGAAACACTAGCTAAGTGGACTGTCCACTTTGCTTTAGAATAACTTACAGGTAAAAGACTGACCCCATGCTATCTCTTTGCTCATGCTTCACTAGGCCGACAGACTTGTGTGTTTATGTGTGTGTGTGTGTGTGTGTGTGTGTGCATGCGTGTGTGTGTGGCTTTGTGGATGATGCATGTGTGAACATAAGCAGCTGCAGGGCTGATATAGATAAGCAAATAGCTGCACACACATCATTAGCTGCTCATTTACAGGTATTAGGTGCACAAGCAGCTCAGAAACTCACTAGACGTGTCTCTGTGTGTTTATACGTGTGTCACAGACATGCATCCCAGACCTGTGACCTTGGGAGATTTTAATTCCATGTAGGACAAACTGTTGTCTTTTTCCATAAATTATTTCCCTTAACATCTACTCCCCACTCCCTGCTCCTCCTCCTCATAACATGCCAATATGCCTGGCTTTGGCCTGTTCCACATTAAAAACGATATAATGATTTTTACACTGTTCTTGACCCAGGCTTTTCCGTTCTCTTGGGCAAGGAGCTGACCTTAGACTACATTATCAGAAATTTTCATAGCCCCAATAACTGGACTGAAAATGATCTCATTTGAGTGTGTGAAACTGCGGTTACCTCAGACATGGGTTAAAGTAAGGCTGCGAACCAGTGAGAATAATAGTTTCTCATCAATGAATAAATAACCACTAATGCAGCTAATTGGCCACTATGGCAACTGGTTATTCATTGCCTGGTGTAACTAATTAATTTGTTATGACTGCCACTAGACCTAATTTGTCATGATTTAATTTGTTATGACCCTCGGTGACATCCGAGGGTAGGCAAAGACAGAAGTGAAGGCAGGGTAGAGTCATTGAAGATTGTGGCAGAAGGTGAAGCAAAAGAAGAGGGGGAGAGAAAAAGAAAATGAGGGGATTCTAATTAGGGAAATGAAACCTCATGCTCGAAGTGGGACGATGTATAAATCAAGCGGTGACAGCCCCTCCTCTCAGCCTGTCAGCTCCTTCCCTGTCAAAACGTGCAATTAAAGCAAAGCTAATTCCCCTGCTAACCCCTAGATAGCCTGTAAGACTCACCTTTCTTGGTGAGTTGGTTTGGTTTGCCAGTAGAATGCATCAGTTTATTTGCTTTGGTATCCTTTATCTTAAACTATGCCTCTTAGTAGAATACTCATTAAACAGTCACAAGTATTTTACATGTTATCACTGAGTATGTTAAATATGGAGGCCAATAAAGACTCAGAATGAAAAGCAGGTAAAGGTTTCCTTTGCTTCATGATGATCTTTATGTCAAATTCACACTCCACATAAGAAGTCAACAGCAAAAAAAAAACAAAACAAAAAAAAAAAAACACTCACCCAATCCTTTTATCTGCATATTATTACCAGGTTAAAAAAACAAACAAACAAACAAAAAAAACACTAGTTGTTGGGTTTATAATCCATAACATTTTCATATAAATAAATTCCTGTTTTGTTATTCTCTATCAGTGACTGATTGAACACAGTAGTGATTCAGCCTATATCCAGCTCATGAAGCTTTTAAATTTTCTGTTCTAAACACCTTGGAAAGACCCTCGGTAGGTTCTTTCCAGGGAAAAATCCCTTGCACACAGAAGTGACGCTTTGTGTCACCGGAGGCAGCGAGGGTGGTGTGTTTTCAATAAACACAGTAACTATGTAGTTAGCGGCAATAGATGCCATGGCTGAACAGAAAGAAAACTGAATACAGAAACTCAAACTTCAACAGAAAATCAAAGGTAGAAGATGTCTGGCAACACTCTTTGATTGGCAGGTGATCTTTTGCAAATGGCAGTGCCTGCCAAAGATGCCACCAAGAACATTAAAACAATAATGTTGGAGTTTACAGCTTTAATCAGAATTGCTGCAAACCCATAAATCACCCTAAAAGCAATTTAAATATGCTCCGATAGAGTAACTACCAATAACTGTGCAATGACTCCTATGACGCTGCACAAAAATCCACCTTAACAAGTCATATAGGCTCATATTCAATGTTTAAAAGTTGATTTTCTAAAAACAAGTGAAAAAATCTGCCAGTGGGATGAGATGATTTCATTTGTTTCCAATAATCAACTTGTTTCCTGAATTTTCTTCATTTTTCTCCTATGATATTCTTGATACTAGTGGACTGATCTGCTGATCTGCTGATCTGCTAATATTTTAAGACTCAATGACTTGGTGACATGGAGATCTTTTGCAGTGAATACTGCAACTAATAGACTTTGGCAGAATTAAAATCTTCTGCTTTCATCTATTTTATGTAATCGACCATTCCTTACTCGCACATGTTGTGTTACAACTTGTCAGGTGCTAGAACAGTAAAACACATACAAGAAGAGGAGAGGGGTGGTGAAGCAGCTGGGTCAGGTGAGGTGGTGATAAAGAATGATGTGTTTCCTTTACACATACACACACATGTACACAGCTCTGATTAAACCCTGCAAACATGAATTGGTGGGAGTGTCAGTGCACCACAAGGCTAATTGAACTGTCAGATTTAATGTCTTATTCGCTCTCCACTGTGGAAGTATGGAGGGATACGGAGAGAATGATGAGAACTAGATTAAAAAAAGTCACAGAAAGAGGGAATAAAGAGGAGGAGGGGGAGCGGAGTTGATTAGGAGAGGAGTTGTTGTCGTTCAGCTGCCTGTCCTCAAATGCAGGTTTATCTTTATGTCTGAATGCTAAAGGCAACAAAAGGGATGAAGACATACAATAAATCAGATTATATTCATGTTGTTATACCTGTCCATGCTGCATACAAATCATTTGTTTTGAAAGCCTTTATATATATCGTTGCCATATTTCAATACTGGTTTTAAGCTTTGAATTTGTTGCTGCTGCCATGTGAAAACCTTGTAACCTTGTAAACATGTCTTTTTCCACTCATCGAAATCTTCTCACAAAGAGGACTGATTAAATTCCACCTGTCCCACCGGCAGGTTACACATGCATGGTGCACGGACAAGTTTTGTTCAAAGCCATAGAACTTTATTTGAAATTCTAGTGGAGAGCCCAAGGTTTCCAATGATACCAAATATGACCTGCTGAATTACAGGGACGTGTGTACAAAATGATGCAGAAGACATCTAGATATTTTCTATCTGATGTAAACAATGGCACTGGGTTTGAATATTTCACTCAGTTTAAGTGTGATGTAGCTTCAGTGAAGACTTGCAACCAGCAGACACAAAATATATATGTGACATTGTCTTTCAATATGGCAAAAAAATCTAATTTTGAAAGGGAAGGGGGAAATCAGAGTTCAAGGGGTTAATAAAACCCAATTTAATTTAAAGTTTTTATAGGTTGTGCATTCATACATGATATTTTTGTGTTTAGGTTACAAGCATTTTGGGAACCTCACTCTGAAGCTTCGGTCTCCCACAGAGCAACAGATGTTTAACTCCTCTCTCCCGCCACCCCTCTCCCGTCCCGTTCCTGCCCCTGTCTTTGTGTCTCCCCCGGCCCTACGTGTGTCCGTCTCCTCCTCTCATTCACAGACCTCCGCTTAGGCCTAATTAGCTATGTGCCTCCTCCCCTCTTCTCCCTCCTGTTCTCTTCCTCCCCTCTTCCACTTCTCCCCTGAAGCCTCATCTTATTGTGTTGTCATCTCACTGTTTACTGTGCCAAGTAATAATCACCCAATCTCGGCTCCCTTCCTCCTGCCTGCCCTCCTTTCCCTCCTCCTCTCCTCCCTCCTGTCCTCCTTATTATGTCCACGTCTCAGTGGTGACGGCCATCATTAATCAACTCATTTTGAACGAGGTTGAACCTTGCAACCCTGAACACCCACCCCTTGCTCAACCAGGAAGTGTTCTATTCCCCTGCGGTCCATTAGGCCAATCAGGACAAGAACAAGGCATGACAATGGGTACAACAATAGAAACCAAAAACAGATATTAGAATAGATGCAACAATAGGACACAGACATGAGGAGAACAACAGGCTTTATTATGCCTTATATCTGCTGGGGATTTTGGGGGATTTTATTCTTACCCTAATGTCTCCAGGGATACATGGTCAAATTTAACTAGGCTGACACACCGGCCCTGCTATACTTCATTGTCAGGCGCTTGCATCTGCCGAGGAGGATCAACTAGTCTTCAACATTTTGAAACACCCACCACCTATTAAAATTAAAGTAAAAATCACCGATACTTTTGTGTAAATAAATTTCCATTTTGCCGTTCTCTACAGGGAAATTATATAACACAATAGCAATTCAACCAACAGACTGTTTTTTTTTTTATTTATTTATTTAAATTTTTTTTTTTTTTAAATACAAATGGCAAATAAACTTGAATTGAACATCCAATGTGTTACAGGTCTTCATCAGGTAAATCTGCAGGTGCAGCTGAGGTAGAATAAATAGAAGAAGAACTGGGTAGTTAGTATGATCAGCAATAAGTGAAATGGCTTAATGGACAAAAACAAACAAACAAACCACAAAAAACACCTACAGAAACATAAACTTCATTACCAGAAAATCCAAGGAAACTCTTATCAAAATCTTGGAAAGGCACAGCAAAAACACCACAGCAATGAACGCTTAGCGCCAAAGATGTCATCAGCATCAAAAAATGATGATCTCTCACTTTTGGGTGTACATTTGAGAATATTCATCATCAGTGGAAATCTTGCAAAATTTCTATGCTGGTTAGGGTCTTGTTATAATCACCATTGTGAATTTTTGGCATATACAAGCCTTCCTTATGTCTTTTGTCATGTTCAGAGTTTATGTTAACAGAACAAATTGTGTTTTCAGTAAAATTGTTTCCCACTGTGCATCAGATGGTGAAAATTTGAACCAATCTTAAGGCATGTTTTATGTTGACACTTTATCTCAAGGATTTAATAATATCCATAAAAATTCCCGTAATTCTAAAAGAAAAGCACTCTTTATTATTCTGTCTCTACCCCACATATTTCTGTGCAACATGTCTTTATGGTGTAACCTCTTGTCTGTTAACTAGAGGTCAGACAGATTCGCCCACCGGGTTAACCTCTGTCACATTTGTGTATGAATGGAGCCAATGTGAATGGTTCTTTTATAGCCAGGGCAGAGGAGAGATGTTGTGTTTCCTTGGCGCACTCTTGTGTATTTTACTTCTATTGCCTGCATTGTGGCTCTTATGGGCCTGTGTGTGTGTGTGTGTGTGTGTGTGTGTGTGTGTGTGTGTGTGTGTGTGCGCGCGCGCCCCTCTGTCCACCTATGCAAATATGTGTGTCTGCTTTCCTGTCTGTGCATTTAAGGTGGCTCTATTCCAAAAGTGCTCACTGAGAACACTCCCATCCATAACACAATAGTCCTAAAGTCAACTGGTCATGACTGGAGAGACATCTGGGCCTTCTGCTCCTCAAAGTGCATCTTCACAGTAAAAGAATTAGTTGGTCCTATAGCACAGGTAATTGGGAAGAGCAAAATAAATAGAGAGTAAGGGTTAGGTGCTTCTTTGGTTGATTAAGAATATTCTATTTATTTATTTATTTATTTATTTATTTATGAAGAAATGGAAGAGATAAATATTGTCACTGTTAATATAACTTTCATATATGAATGTAAATAATGTAAATATAAATTCTATGTCAGTATATGCCCACCCCATCTTAAAAGCAGACCTGAGGTCCAATTTTGACTCTGGCTCCTGACCTGCTGCTGAAAATTAAAGAAAGCTATTCAATGCTGATGATGTCTCCATTCCTATCAGACAAGATAAAGTCTTTCTGGATCAGATATACCCTATCATTACATCGCCAGACCTTAGTATATTACTGTACAAAGTATCAAGTTATGAATCCTATCTATTTCTGGATAGTTAATCTGTATGTGTTTGAGTGTTAGTGTCAGTGTCAGGGTAGTGCAATTAACAACAATGACTCCTTTGTTAAGGGTTATTAGTCATCATAAATCACGATGCAATTATGTTACCAAACATAATATCCCTTAGTGGTGTGAAATTTGCTCTTTAAAATTGATACTACATAAACCGCTGATAGAACCGCTGTGTTCTTCATATCTACACGCACGCCTTATCTCAAATGAGGTGATATTTGTGCTCAGATATCGACATTAAGATACGAAGCACCGGCTTTATTAAATGGTGAGATGTGCCCGTTCTCGATCCTATCTTTTGGGAAAGAGATCAGATGGTATTAATTATTTTACAGCCAGCATTTACAACCTGAAACCCAGAGCTATTATACCTCTGTTCCGTCCTGATACTTTGCACATCAATGGCCTGATCACCTATCAAGGGCAATCACTACGAATGGACATCAAGAGTTCAATGCAGAGAGAATAGCAAAGTATGTGAAGATGTTGTGCCAATAAAAAATATTTTATTCTGTAATAATTCTCATTTAATCATTATCATTTGCAATTTGATTTCCGCATGCTGTCGAGAAAAATATAAAGCATAAAGCTTTATTCTGCATGTGGTAAACAGTTTTTTTTTCCTTCTTCTTTTTTGGTACTTCATGTTTGTATGTGTGTGTGTGTGTGTGTAAGAGAGAGAGAGACAGAGAGAGAGACAGAGGGGGAGAGAAAGAGAAAGAAAGAAAGAAAAAGAGGATGGTGCAATTGAAGATCAGATTTTATCAGTAGGTATGAGTTCATTACACCAACTTGAGTCTATACTGCAGCTGTTTATCATACAGTCAATATACTAATGTCAATAATGTAATAACTGTTAGTTAAATGCCTTTCTGCATTTTGAAGAGCTTTCATTTCTGACCATTTTCACATTATGACACTTTGGCCTCTGTGATCACACACACGCACCCATGCACGCTCACGTTCATGCACACACACACACACACACACACACACACACACACATATGCAAACACACCCAGGACATTTAGTTTATGTGTTGGGTAGTTCAGCAGGTGTTGATGTGTTTGTCTTTGAAGTAAGAGCCGTTCTTTCCCAGGCCTGTGACGGTCTCTTATCAGCTCTGAATAAACTCCAGGAAATCAGCACTAGTTAGACTGTGGCAGAGCCTCATAAAGTCACAGTTTGGCTTGACAGAGCTCCACTTAAAGCCTGTTCAAAGTGAAATATCTCCCGTTGCAGGTGGGATTCAGCTTAGGCTGGCGGGAAGTTTCCTGCATGCTATACATGCATTTAGATTCAGGTTGTTACTGTATGAGCTAATTAGCAATCATTGCTAATAAAATAAGATAAGAATAAGATTAAATAAGATTTTATGACAGATGATGTTCAAAATGTTGGTATGCAACTAAATATAAATAAAAAGTATTTGCTGCAACTCTGAATATATGTAATAACATCCCCTGTAACTTCACCATGACAAGATGACTGGCATCCTAAAATATTAACTTCCGAATGACTTAAGCCACCACAGGAATGGAGTAATACAAAAGGGGCATGAACAACATGCAAGATAAGGTACAATCCACAGCTTTGCACATATAACCATGGCTGGATTTGTATAACCTGGCCATACTTTGTCTATGGGTGCCTCTGGCTTGCAGGGAGAGAAAATTAGTTTGCAGGCTGTCAGTTTACTGCCCCCTTATCTCCTCCATGGTGTGGTGATGACCAACAATACTGCCAGCGATCAGTAATAAGACCCACTAGGTTTCTGTCAACCCTAACGGGCAATAAAGTTTAATGAGGAGTTAGTTGTAAAATGATGATGAATATCGTCATCAGTCTAAAGTGAGAGTAATTAACATAGTTGTATGAATGTGTGTGTGTGTGTGTGTGTGTCATATAAACATAGATTTGTAAGACAGTGTGTGAGAAAGCTGTGCCTCAGCCTCACCTGAAACTGAGATGCAACTGAAGGTCAAACTGCGGATAGATGAACACACACAAATGCAGACAGACAAACAGACAG
>OMKZ01000566.1:0-13932 GCA_900302535.1 Neoniphon sammara
TACAGGGGACCACGGCTCAAACACTGCCCATATTGTACCTCCCCCTCCTCCTGCCCAGTGGTTGAATTAGGCAGGTATTGAATATCCCTTAATTAAAGTGTGAGACTGAGGTAAAATGCAGAGTTGGCAAACACGTTGTTTTCTAGTTGTGTATTAGCACTGGTTTGTGCTATTGCTGTGCAGGGAACTACAGTTACTTTGTAGAAACAGTTAAAGCTGCATTCAAAACTTGTGTTTCTATGCAAAGCATGCTTAATAATCTGTGACATTTATATATGCACGATGTTCTGTTTTGCTACTCTCTATTGCCATTTGATATAACACACTGCAGTGATTTAACCTCAGGCCAGTTCATGGAGGCTTTAACGTTTGTTGTTGTAAACGCTCAGTGTCTGGTAGTTCTTTCCTGGGAAAAAAAACATCTGACACACGGGAAGGGATGCGTTTAACATCATTTACTTATAGTTATTATTATAGAAGAACTGGGTAGTTAGCATGAGCAGCGATAGCCACCATGGCTGACCAGACCAAGGAAGAGTGTCACCTACAGAAACTCCAACTCCACCTACAGAAAATCCAAGGAAAAAGACTTTACATTCCCGCTCATGGTGCTTGATTGACAGGTGATCTGTGGGATGTGCAGTGCAAAAACACCACAGCAAAAATCTAAATAAAAAAACAAGAATCTTGCAGTCTAATGTATGCATATAAATTGTGTGTTTAACTTCAGCATTTGCTCAAAATCATGAATGTATTTATTTATTTTACCTCTGTCCTCCAGCGTTTGGATGAAGATGGCGATGATGACTCTCGGCCCCTCGCCGAGTCCCTACTGCTGGCCATATCCGACCTGCTCTTCTGTCCAGATTTCACCGTCCACAGCCACAAGAAGGGCAGCCCAGTAAGTCCACACCGCTTACACTGTAATTTATGTGTGGCAGACATTCAAGTGTAGCATGGACCATCCTCATTAGCCTGTGGGTGCAGCTGGTGCCCAAATAGCAGCCAGTATTCATAGTCTAATTAAGCATTTACCATTGCATTGCCTTGGGCTAGTTCATTAATTAGGTGAGAGATGACATTTTTGAAGATGTGGTATTGGGAAATATAATGGTGTTGCTGCTTTTTAGTCTTATGAGTCTTTTCACATAAGCAGGGAAGCAGAGCTGAAAAGGAAACAGCTTGCTTCAAATTAGTGTGCGCTTTATTTTAGCCCCCAAGCTACATCAGAGTCAATATACAATACTGTTAATATTAAGCAGGCATGAGAGCGGTATGTTAAGTTCCTGTTATTCAGCCCTGTGGCGGTACCTGTTGCCACTGTTATCTCCCCTCACGCAGCCTTCTTGGGTAGTCGCCCTCAGTTAATGAGTGACTCCAGTCTCCTCTATGTGAGAGAGAGGAGTGGCCCGTGGCTGTGTTTGTGAACTGGGCTGAGGAGAGGAAGGTGGACACTTCTTATTCACGCTGAGTAAACACCTGAGGTATTGGCGAGCACGGGAGGCGAGAGAAAATGGCCGTGCTGCAGGCCCTCCCTCTGAACAGACCACTCGCACCTCACAGCGCACCCCGAGCAAATGTCACACTCAGTGAAGCGTGTGTGAAACCGCGTCGTGGCGGGTGGAAAGCGGCCAGCGGCTGCTGTTTGTTCCCACTTGCTTCAAGGACTTGTTAAGCATGCACACACACACTCGCGTACACACATTCACACCAGCAGTTACTGGAGCCATGCAGTGAATTTTCAGGGTGTCAGGCGTTCAGCCGGGTTGTTCCGAATGAATACCAATGAGCGTTTGTCTGCATGACATAGTGCCCTTTGCTGTCAGTTTTTTACAAAGAGCAACGGTAGCACCTAGTCAAATCTATTCATATGGCTGTAGCTATCTCTGCTGAAGTGTCATATGTAGATACGGTCAACTGAGTACTCAGCTCGGTCCGCTTGTTGAATCACATGGTAGAAGTGGGTGTGAACACAGTTACATTGTTCTGTTTGGACCTTTTGTTTTTGCAGTGTAACTTAATATGCTGAAATGTAGCAGTGGGTAAATATGAATGAATGCAACTGAAGAACAGCAGTTTTAATTGAAGAATTGTTAATCAAGTCGCTCACATTGCCTGCCATTGTCAGTGAGCATAATTGAATATGTACCCATCCACTGGCAGCATAAGCAGTATATTAGCCTCATTTGAGTGTCAGTGCCACAATTAATAATGGCAGTCAGCCATTAAAGACTTTCAAGCCCCAGTGCATTCAGCCTTTCAGTATACAATCCAGCTCATAATACTTAGACAGCACCGACCCTGCCTGTTCATTTAACTACAGAATGTCTGGCAACAGTTTGTTTTTGATGGTTTAGCCCCGGGTGTCATTCTGCTAATATGAAACGCTTCAGAGGCTTTCTGAGGCAATTTGTAGAAACAATGCACACTGTCTATTGAAATAATGTAAGCTTTTGAGTCTAAAATTTAGACCAAAGTAGTTAAACAACTGCAGAGCAACCAATTTGTAACAATTCTGATGTGCAAAGTAAAGGCTTGACTATGTCTTATACTCTAAACTGAAGGTAATTCAGATGTTTTTTGTCTTTGGTCAAACATCAATTCAGGATGGAAATGTGAAGACTATTTTTTAATGCGTTTGTCACCCCCTCGGGCACCCATTTTTCATCCAAGAGCTGGACATAAGGACATTAGTTTTTCTGGTGTCTATTGCAGGACTCAACTGATGATATGCAATCCATAGACAGCTGTGAGTACATCTGGGAGGCTGGGGTGGGCTTCGCACATTCGCCTCCTCTCAACTACACCCATGACCTCAACAGGTAAGACTGGAGCATCGAATGTGGAGAGGGGTCTCGTCTTCTTCCTATTCCTCTCTTTTGTTGTCTCTATTTATTATCATATTTAGTTGTATCTGTCCACCCTCTGCACTCTGTTCAGGACAGAGCTTCTGAAGTTGCTCCTCACCTGCTTCTCCGAAGCCATGTACCTGCCCCCTTCATGTGACAGTAAAAACCCCAGTCCCTGGGTCACCTTCTTCTGTTCCACAGACAACAGGTAACACACACACACACACACACACACACAAGCACAAAATATATTAAGAGCAAGCATGCCTACATTTTGTGTAGCTTTGCTTGTATCAAACTCGTTACTTGTGACATTTTGTACAGTGTATTTTGGGGACAAATATATATTTTAAAAAATTCTGAATTTGTTTAATAGTGTCTATATAGATCGACTTTGTATTCATCATTTTCTTTAGGTAATTTTGCCCAAATACAGCCCATAAGCATACACATAACCCCTCTTCAGGGCCTGTCACAGCTCCCTTTGTAACACATGGAAAATTCTGATAGCACATCATGCATGAACACCTGATAGCGATATCGCCCACGGCAGACACACAGCGCTGACCTCGACCTGTCTTTCATCCCTTTCCTCGCAGACATGCCCTGCCGCTGTTTACCTCCCTGCTCAATGTGGTGTGTGCCTACGACCCAGTGGGATACGGCATCCCGTACAACCACCTGCTGTTGTCCGACTACCGGGAGCAGCTGGTGGAGCAGGCTGTCCAGATCCTTATCGTCACCCTGGAGCACGAAGGCGGGTCAGCCGCCTCTGCAGCCCTGCAGGCCCTGGACCCCTCCGCACCCCCCTCAGCTATGGAGGACCAAGAGGTAATAGGCCAAATTAGTGTGAGTTGAGTTGTAATAATCTGAATTCATTTGTTGTCTTTTTTCATTATTTATATTGATACTACACAGAGACTTCAAACCATAACAGTCCCTGCATAAAAAGCAAAGAAACCATGCCATTTTTCCATTATGAGAATTTAAATCTGTCCTTTTCTGTTAGGCTGCTGGACCTGATAATCTTTTTGTGAATTATTTGTCCAGGATACATAGAGAAGAGGTAAGATGTTAGCATTATATAAAAGCTGAAATCTATGTACAATAACTGTTTTATAGGCCAGTAATGTTTGTATCCTGTCTGTTCATTAGGACTTTAACTTCATCCTGAAAGGCCTGTCAAGGCTGCTGAATAACCCTCTGCTCCAGACCTACCTGCCCCACTCTACCAAGAAGATCCACTTCCACCAGGAGCTGCTGATTCTCTTCTGGAAACTCTGTGACTTTAATAAGGTGTGGAGATTGATTTTCTAATGCTTTCTATGAAGTGAAGTTACTTCACAAAGAAGAAAGGCTCTTTGGTTTGGAATGATATGACTCAAAGAATCCATTGATGGGCTAAAAAAAAAAAGAAAAAAAAGAAACCACTGTGTCTCCTCAGCAGTTCTTTTAATGCTGCTGTTTTGGAATATTTCATGCATTTTAAGTATTCCTTATGCCAAAGCGATTCTGCTATGGCACCAGCTTAAAGAACTAATTTATAGAGCTATATTGAGCTATTTTATTTTAAAAGTGTATGAAGGTGCAGAAAAGGTACAATCCCTTTAATACTGCTGATTTGGATTTGGAGATCTCATGCATTCCCAAAGGTTCTTTCCAGCACCAAAAAAAGTGCTGAACCTTAAAGATCCATTTTCTGGCTCTGTCTACATAGAGCCTTTTTTATAAAGAGCACATAAAGGTACACAGCACCTGTTCCTTTTTTGGAAAATCAGGTCAGTTTAAAAACAGCTTTGAGCAGATTTCCATCTCATTTCTGAGAAGCATAATGTTTTTCAAGGCATAATTTTATATAATAATATAGTGTCAATTCACATTGTGTCAAATTTTGTAAACACATGTCAATGTTTGGACTTAGAGTCCCTGCAGTGCATACTTGCAGCCATGATGTACATCGCTGTAGCATAGACGGCAACATATTAACCCAAGAGGAGACATGTATGATGAATAGTGTATAATGTGTTTTAGCTGAAGCTTAATGAATATCCTTTAAGCTCATTCTTAAGTATTTCAAACAGCCCTGTGCTTCTAGTTACTCCAAATGATATAAAGTCTTAATGTGATACTATACACAACCTGCAAGTATAGTTTCTGCAGTCTTTAACCATGAATATTCACATTGCTCAAATTTGCTGGTCTTGAAGTAGTGACATGTACAGTAAAACGCTCATGTAGTTCTTCATGCAAAAGACTAAAATGCATTTGTGTCTTAAGTGTTTAAACAGTGCTGTTGCCATTCCACGAGTTTCAAATGGCACATGCAAAGTGACTTATTTGCATGGCTCAGTTTCAAAACCTGAAGCGTGTTTATCGAGGATGTGAAGCTGACAGGGTTGTGTTTGTTTAGAAATTCCTGTTCTTTGTGCTGAAGAGCAGTGATGTGTTGGACATGCTGGTGCCCATCCTCTTCTACCTGAATGATGCCAGGGCCGATCAGGGTGAGTCATAATGCCCTCCACCTTGCATGTGTGTGTGGGGGTGGGAGAATGTTTATAGACCTTTTTCACAGCAGCCATTTTGATATGAAATTGCAGGTAAACACAGGTGTTACTAATCACATTAAGGCTCTGTTCTATTTAGGTACAGAACCTTAATTGGTAGCATGATTAGTAACACCTGTGTTTACGTCTTATTTCATGTCAAAATGACGGCTGTTAAAAACGTCTACAGCAAAATCTATGGAAAATGCTCCATGCAAAAAATTCATCTTCTTGTGTGTGTGTATTTGTAGCTCGTGTGGGCCTCATGCACATCGGTGTGTTCATCCTCCTGCTCTTAAGTGGAGAGAGGAACTTTGGTGTTCGTCTGAACAAGCCTTACACTCTCCGTGTGCCTATGGACATTCCTGTTTTCACTGGCACGCATGCTGACCTGCTCATTGTGGTGAGTGGAGGCGGTGGGAAATACCAAAGAGCTCTCAACTTTTACGGGGATTAGATCCAGCAGTGTATTGCAGTTTAAAAGGGTTTTATTTCATCAGAATGCATGCAAAGTAGTAATCTGCGAGGGCTTTATTTTACCAACATCTTTGGTGCTAAGCGCTTGTTGCTGTGGTGTTTCTGCCCTGCAGAGATCATCTGTCATTCAGTGTGTTCAGTACTGTGATGTCTTTTCCCTTGGATTTTCTGTTGATGAGGTTCTGTGGGTGGTCCAGTTCTTGTTCTGTTTATTCCCAGCAATCCTGTGCTGCTGCTATCAGAAACAAAAAAACATCCTGTGTGCCAGAGGATTTTAGATCAGCAATCTCTCAATCGGTCGTATAAAGTAGCCAAACTGACATTTATTTATATGAAAATGTCACAGTTTATTACTTTAAAAGCTGAGATGGGCTATAAAAAGCTAAATCAATTATCCTTGAGTTAAAAAAAGCATCAATCAGCTGCTTGATGAAATTCAAGACCATGACCTTTCAGACATAAAAGCACTCTTTTAATGGCCGTTTTTAATGACGTTAAAGAATATTATACACTCTGTCATTAAAAGCCCTAAAATGTGAATAAAAATATGACACTGGGTTTCAACATGTTAGTATAATATTATGATGGCGATGTTTTATTTGTCAGTATTTTCCCCAGTCATCATATTTTCTGGTATTTTATAAATGATATAAATGCAGAGCTGTCATAATGAAAAACGTCCTGTATTTCTTTGATTAGATCTTCCACAAGATCATCTCAAACGGGCACCAGCGCCTGCAGCCCCTTTATGACTGCCTGCTCACAATAATCGTGAATGGTGAGTATCACTGAAATGCTTAAATATCGCTCCCTGTTGGCTAAATAGGAGAACTGCAGAGTGTTTATATGACTAGAGGAAATCCTGGCCTCCATTCAGTGCTTTCTTTTTTACTGTTTACTGTAACCGCATTTCAACCCTGAATGGATCACTGTCAGGCCATGTTGGTTTTGACTCACTTTTGGTTTGGTCCGCAGTATCGCCTTATCTGAAGAGCCTGTCCATGGTGGCGGCCAACAAACTGCTCCACCTCCTGGAGGCCTTCTCCACATCCCCGTTCCTCTTCTCCTCCTCCCAGAATCACCACCTGATCTTCTTCCTGCTTGAGGTGTTCAACAACATCATCCAGTATCAGTTTGATGGTGAGAACACAGATGGTGAACTCACTGACCCTGCACAGGGGGAACTGTCAATCCATAATGCAACATGTGCTGATCATAGCCGAGCCTTTGATATGACTTGATCAATTTGAATTTGATCAGTTCAGTTCTGTCATTTATTTTTTCTCAGGAGGGAATTCAGTTTGCAGCAAGGTACGATAAAAACAATAGAAGACACTGTGACACTAAAAACAGTAAAAAATACAATTGCACATAAAGCACTAAAATAAAAATCAAGTACATAAAATAGGCCTATAAATCCACTAAGAGTCTATACAATAAGCAGGGATGAACAGTGGTTAAATGCAATATTTGTAAAGTGCTAGAATATGCAAAATCACATAAATTTGCCTATTCTACTATATGCAAATTTAATTCTTGTACATTCTATCAGCTGGAAAACTTGGTTACATGAATGCATGAATAAACATGCATTCATGTATGCACAACAAACTATGATGCTATCAATTGGAAAGGATTTGTCTTTAACTGGAAAATATTTTTTGCAGCTATAAAAGTTTATGTATTCATTACATATATAGAGCACTTTCAGGTGACATAACACACCCTCTGGTGGCCATACTGAAGATCCTCAGGTTTTGGGCAACTTTGTGTTTTTAAATGTACAACTCATCAGTCTCAAAAGAAATAGACATGATTGATTTCAGCACTGTTTCAATGCAAGAGCCAAAGACAAGATAGCTTATGCCATGTCTACCATGGACCTACACCTACACTACAACTGTATCTTTATCGAATAGCTGTCTTTTTCTTGGCCAGTTGTTTCATGTTAGTCATTATTTGCACAGTTAATTCTCTCAGTGGTGTAATTACTTTGTATTATCAGATAAGCACCTGTAGGAACTGCAAAGTGTCTATATTCTCTCTCCTTCACAGGTAACTTCAACCTGGTGTATGCCATCATCCGTAAGCGTAATATTTTCCACCAGCTGGCCAACTTGCCCTCTGACACAGCATCGATTGAGAAAGCCCTGCAGAGGAGAAAGAAGGCTGCGACTGCCATTTCCAGGACCAACTCTACAGAGATAGAGTCCATGGAGGGCTCCAGACCTGCTGCAGCCGCTGAGCCGGGCACGCTCAAAGCAAGCCTAGAGGCCACGCCAGGTACTAACTTACACTCCTCTGTGCACCAAAAGTTTCATGATCACCAGTGCTGTCTGTATATTCAAAAGAATGTATTTTTAATGTATTTTCACTAAATATTTAATCCAAGACAAACTATTCAGCTTATCAGTACACATGGTCTGTTGTGCTTTAGGAATTGACAAGTTGACAGAGAAGTCCCAGCTAAGTGAAGATGGCACCATGGTTGCTCTGCCACATTCACACTCTACACAGTCGAGTGCTGACAGCAGTGCTGTAGCTGGAGCCAGCGACACAGAGTCCAACTCAGAGAGAGACCAAGAGGTACAGCTTCGGATCACTGATGCTCTTATTTTCTTATTTTGGTCACTTTTTTTTTTTTGGCAGTGAACGTAACAACTATGCTTCCTATTCTCCCGTCCAGGTTTTCAACACAGAGTCAGAGTCAGGAAAGAGTCGGTTGTCTAGTGTGTCATCAACAGCCATAAGCTGGAGCCCTACTTCAGATTGGGTAAGAGGAAGCCTTTTCTATATCCATCTATCTTTCAAAGTATTTTTTTCTCTTTAGCAAAGGCAGATTTAAAAAAATAAATAAAGTCAATGTAAAATAGCTTCATCTTCCACCACGCTGTGTGTGTTCTCAGGTGCTGTCATGGAAGACAAAGCTTCCTCTGCAGACCATCATGAGGTTGCTACAAGTACTGGTTCCTCAAGTGGAGAAAATCTGCATAGACAAGTAAGAAATCAGACAATTTTGATTGTCATGTGGAGGGAAATGGGATATAAATCTGTGACATTTCTGCCCCAGTAGCATAAACCGAAAGATCTTAGAGGAGCTGTGGTAACCTGTGAGTTTCTTGATTTTTAGTGCAGTGTGGCCAGTTGTGTGTTAGTACCGTGAAGTTTTCTGCTGGTAAAGTTTGTTTAAAGCGTTTGTGATCCGGGTATAGATTGTATCCCGGTTGTGTTATATTAATCAGTGAATGATGATAATATGAAAATCTGGCAGATTATTATTGTAATTCCTTTGATCGATTTGAGTATTTATCTATTTGTTCTCCTCATGTGTTCCTCAGGGGGTTGACAGATGAGTCAGAAATCCTGAAGTTTCTTCAGCATGGGACACTTGTGGGCCTTCTACCAGTCCCTCATCCCATCCTCATCAGGAAGTACCAAGCCAACTCTGGCACAGCCATCTGGTTTCGCACCTACATGTGGGGAGTCATCTACTTACGGTGAGCAAACTGGATAAGGCAGAACTGCAGAGCTAATCTATTTACAATGGATAATACACTGAAACAATATAACTGAATATGACAGGCATCAATATTCAGTGAAGCAGTCCAGTGGATTAGCCTGCGAGTGCAAACACAGTTCACACAGCCAGCCAGTCTCAACAGCGTTTGATTCCAGCTTTGCAAGCCTCATGTGGTGAATTGCTTTTGGCTGTCATGGTTTGAGTTTTAACAATGACTTGGTTTTCTGTTGGACTCTTGTTGCTATAGCAATGTGGATCCTCCAATCTGGTACGACACGGATGTGAGACTCTTTGAGATTCAGAGGATTTAGAGGAGGTGTTGAAGATGCCCCGCCTTACCCTGACTTGTTTATCTCCTGGATGAGTTTTTCTTCAGACCCTGACCAACAGGATCTACCACTTCACCTTCCTTGTACCTGAACTGTGATATGTGTCGAGGTGTCAGAGGCAGATTTCACATGATGTCATCCTTTTCTAACAAAAACAAGCAGTGACAATCTTTTTGTTGGAAGTCTGATTTTTCTTGCCAATGTCCAAGGTTGAGAGATGTGGCATTTATTGAACATTAATTCATCCATTTATCCATTTTGCCAAACATATAGTTGTTTTGCCTTAGTGTTAAAGTGTTAAATGGTTTCATGATCCACTTTTGACACACTTTCCGAACACTCAATGCTTTCAGTCCTTTCAGTCTTTTCATATCTTTGAAGCTCTTTGTCATGTGTGAACTGCTTGAAATAAAAGACTGACAGCATACACTAAAGAAGCTTTTCATTATCATACTGAAGAAGAAACTCAACATAACGCGATAAGATACTAAAACCTCACTGAAAAGGAGACAGGAAATCAAATGTTATTGTATTGCTCAAAGGAGAGAACAGCTTCAAGATGTGAATAAGATGTGTTGTACGTGTCATATTGAAAATGTCTGGGAACATTTTGAGAGTATTTCTTGTAAAGAGAAATAAAGTATTTTCTTGAATTATCTATGTGAATTACGTCCAATCTGTGCTTTTTAATTTATTTTACATTACAGTATGTGATGAATGAAATATTTTTCAAGTTAGTTTCACAGTCAAACAGTCAGTGTAGGTACTCTGCTCTTTAGGCAGAGATGAGCAGCTCCATCAGAGCTCCTACTGAGTGCATCCTGTAGAAGACTCCGAGAGGCTGGCCCAGGTTGACCAGGACGAACCACGCACTGAAGCCAAAGAACTGTTTCCCTAAGCCGTTCTCAAACTGAGGATGAGCTCCAAACGCAGGGATGATCCACAGCTGGAAGAAGAGAAAACATGTAGATATTTAAATGGAGATATATGCCCATGTATGTAACAACAACATAAATGACATTGTTGATTTCATTACCATGACATTAGAAAGGATGAGGAAAGCACAGATTTCTTGTATTGCTCTTTTAGTCCAGGACTTCTTCTCATTGCCTCCTTGGACAGGAGGCGGCGCTGACATATTTTTCTCCAGCAGTGAGATGTCTGTCTTCCCCTCCTCATGTACTGGGACAGCGACCTTTTTCTTGGGCTGTGGCACAATTTAGGACAGTTGTACCAACAATTGAACTATGCAAAATTAATGAGGGTTTCTTCAAGCGAGAATCTTTAGACTCAACTGACAAAAAACAACAATGTAGACTCAGCCATCAAATTATATGCTTATTCCACATTTTTTGTCAGCTGAATCTACAGGGTCCTCACTTAAATAGACCCTGGGCAATTTTAACTCCTGTGTTGACTGCTGCAATCTTACCAAACATTCCCAAGAGGCCAAACGAAACGAAGATGTGCTTACCTTGAATATGCTGCTCCTCTGCCCTACTTTCTTCTTGGAGAGAAGACTCGGATGCCTGTGGAGGCCCTCAATGATAAAGATGTTCTGGAGGATTAATTCCAGCAGGCTGAGGAGGGAGTAGGAGAGGTCGAGGCTGCCCAGGGGCCCGGTAGTCCCCACAGCCAGGGCCGCCACCAGGGAGAAGTAGGACAGGGCTAGCTGGCCCAGGGCAGCCCCCACTAGGAGGATCACATCCAGGCTACGAGTCGGGTTGTGCCCCTGCTCCTCTGCTCTCCTCTCTAGTCTGTGGACCAGCATGCCAGCCAGGCAGCAGAGAGACATGACGGGCATAACGGCTAAATGGTATCCATAAAACATGAGGAAGGCGGTGAGGCGAAGCTGCCGCTGACTCACCCAGACCTGATAGAGGATGAAGACAGTCACTCCTGCTATGAGAACCAAGGCACCAAATAGAGGGCCGAAGAGGATCCCGCCCTGGTGAACGATGCGCAGGGTCAGCTTTTGAGCGGCGTGTTCATGGGGGCCGGGACTCATCCTGCGGCCGACGTTCTTCCACATCACATACAGCATGCAGCCTGCCATCAAGTAGTACTCAATGTTGAAGGGATAAAGAATCTCGTAGCCTTTCCTGAAGGTGAGGCATGCTGCGCTTGCACTGCACTGACATAAGGTCGAGTTGCTGATTCCTGGAGGCAGACGTAGATAATTACATACCATTCAATTTTTACTTAAATAATTCTACATTGTTATGGCAACAAGAGTCAAATTATTACTGCATTATAGTATGTATTGTATAATGTGTGCAGATATGTAAATGCATATACTGTATATGTGTATGACCATTAATATATGAGTGAGTGTGTGCACTAAAGTGCACTGCTTGAATATGTAGTGTTTTTACAATGCAATTGTATGTTTAAATTGATTTGAATATGGACTCTTGGAATACTTGCCTTTAAGCTACAAGAGATCCAAATAAATAAATACATTTATTAATTAAATTAAATATAGCATTGCACATGGTGTTAGTGTTCATATACTTTCCCTTAATTATGCGAATGTTTATTTTTTCTCGTGCATTCAGTACCTCCTGCTGCATCGGAATTCTCGTCGCTTTCAGAAAAACTTGCGTTGCTGAAATCCATCCTGTCTTCCTTCTCTAATTCGATTTCTTGATGGATGGTGTCTTCTGTCACTGCGTTCAGCCACAGCAGCAGGTCTGCAGAGAGGGTCACCATGAGCCCTGACCTGGGTGAGTTTAAAATCACAAATGCAAATATAAACATCCTGAATAGGCAAATATGGATTCAAAAGAAACAAGAAGCAAAACAAGTAAATACAAATCTATCATGTAATATGCATACAAAACCAGAAATGACATTCATATGTCTTCTTATCTAAATAATCACCAGCGCACCTGGTGATTATCTTGTGCCGGTGAATGCAGTCTTTGGAATGAGCCCACAGTAAATATGTCTACAAAAGAGGAAAAAGCAGTTATTCACAAAGGGCACTTGTGAACACTTTGAGGCAAAAAGTAAGATAAAAAAAAAATGTTTTTTTTTTCATTAAAAACAAATCAGGCAAGAAAAAGAAATGAAAAAAGAAAATTACCTGTAGCCCTAGAAAGGGAGCCTCAATGAATGGGGAGAGAACTTTAGCAGGAGGCTTACAGTCCCTCATAGTGATGAAATAACCAGTCTTGAAGATATACAGCAGAAGACTGAATGTGGCAAAAAGCATGAGGACCACTGAGATAGAGAAGCAAACAAACCACATTTTTTCTTTAGACTTCACATTCTTCATGGTGATAAAACACAAGAGCTTCCAGAAAAGGAACTATGAGGTAATAAGGTGTAATGAGGATTTAGGATGGTTTTGCTGTAGGAAATAAGTTTCCGGGGGGTAGTTTTATTTTTGCAGTAACTGCATTTTGTAGATATTGAGAGGGTTGCCTTATCTAAAAGAAGAGGCAGTCTAGAGGAACTACTTGAGGAAAAGCCAGAAGGATGTACTTTTTAAAAACTCTGGTTTGAATGTGAATTTTGATTTAAAATGGAGACAATTTCTCTGTATAGATCATCTGAGGAATTAGGATTTGTAATACTATCTTTGTCCTTTTAATTGATGTTTTTAAAGTATTTTACTTTTCTGTGTGTGTTTAAGTTTATATGTTTTTACAAATATCATGGTATATGTGTATTTTGAACTTAAGTATATGTGTGGGTGTTATAATATACATGCAAGAACAGTGGGGAAATATGACCTCAAAATCATACAATAAAGAAACTGAAAGCCACTGTAGGCAACACAAATCAAATTAATTTGCTGATAAGTGCAGTTATAGTGCATGAAAAGCAAATACAGAACACCAAGGCTGATAATGCTGTTTCCTTATGGAGCTGTTTCTCTGAATGTGCTGTATTTTTTCCTCATCTAAAGTCACTTTGCTGGCAGCGCCTCACTAGGACTCCAGTGTGTGTTTATCTTTCTTTCAATACACAAAAGCTCACCTGTGACGGTGACTCCCCCAGCATGGTGGTCTTTATGCGGGGAGATGCCGGGCTGCTTCCTAGCCCACAGCAGGTACCACATCATCCAGGCCATGCTGAAGCCCATCAACAGCATCAAGAAGATCTGGGGCTCCTGGTGCCTAAAGCCCACAGGGTTGAAAGCCTGGCCAGCCACCAGTGCAGCCCCCAGCAGTACCGCGTTGAGGCCCAGCAGCCCAGAGAGCAGG
>OMKZ01000567.1:9208-30908 GCA_900302535.1 Neoniphon sammara
CTACATCATGCAGCTTTGGAAACCACCACTACTCAGACTAGACTAGCAGGTTATCTATATTTGGAGGCATTGTAAAATTGTGTGTGTGTGTGTGTGTGTGTGTGTGGTGTTCATTACATGACTAACACTGAATGGCAGGCATGTCAGATATGTCCGACAGTTCAGCATTTAACATGTTCAGAGATGCTAATCTAGATAGCTGGAACAGCTGACAGACTGATGAAGATCTGTTTAAGATCTTTTTCATCTTTTGTTGGAAAAAGCAACGCTTCACAAATACTTTGTCACTCCTCACGTCAGATCTTACCTGTGAGTAGAAAGACTAGAATGATAAGGAACCAGTATGGAGGTCTAACGTGTGCGCCGGGCTTGCTGTTCTTCACTCTGTTTTATGAGAAACATAATAATGTAAGGCCTTTTAGGTTTTTATATTTATAAAATTCCAGCTTCAATTAAAAATGCCAGGCCCAGGATTAATTGCATTGAATGAGACATTAATTTTGTTGAACAAGAGTCAGGCAGCTATGGGAGGCAGCTCTTAGCATCTTACATGGGATAACCCAGGATACAAACTGGAGGCCTTTGCTGCAATTCTATATCTTTGTGGCAACATCCGCTTTTCTGTTCAATTAATCAACTAAACATATTACCTAATCCCTTTTAAGGAATAAATAATCCTTAAGTAAACATTTTAGTACATTCCTGTCCAGACACACCTTTTATATCTCGATACAATGGAACAATAAAGGCTACCTTTATCACAGCTCTGGGAAACTGTAAATAGCAATAAAGTACATGATCACACACTGATATGCGTGCACAAATGGCAAAAGTTTGATTGGGTTGGGCTTTTCTGAGTGGTTTCCTTATGTCATGAAGCTGTGATATAACTATGCTGCGAATTAAAGGTGCACTCTGCAAAAATCCGAGGGTTAATTGAAATGAGCACTGTTTAGACTCAAATGACAAAAAATGTGGAATAAGCGTGCAATCTGAGTGAGTCATTCCAATGAGAACCTTGTAGACTCAGCCAACAAATTCCATGCTTATTTCATGTTTTTCTCAGTTAAGTCTCAGAGGTCCACTCTTCAATCAACCCATTTTTCATAGATGTTGTGGTAGCAGAAGACAATATATTTTACTCTATTGTGTAACTCATTCATTCCACTGTTATGTATTCTGTAACTCACTTTACGCAGCTGTTTACACAAACAGCTGGCTCCTCTAGACAATGAGTCAGACGCACTGTCTTGTTCCAGAATGACAGAAACGCCTGCCCTGTTGAGTTTTTCTCACACTACAGAGTATAGAGTTTGCTGTTAACGGTGCTGTAAGCACAAAAATATCCAGCCAGTGGCAGTGGGTAGACAAAAAAGCTTCATTCATGAGAGAGGCCAAAGCAGGATGACAAGACTCATTCAAAGTAAGAGGCAGGCCACAAGCGTGCAAAACCAGCTCAGGACACCAGTGATACGCAAAAGGGCATCTCAGAACACAGCTTGTCTGACACTGAGGCAGATGGGCTGCAGCATCAGAGGACCAGAAGCTCTTGTGTCAGCCAAGAACAAAAGGATGACAAGGATGATGGACAAATAAAGAGTGGCCAAACACACCCTGGTTTCTGATGCAAAAAGCTGAAGGCAGAGTCATCCTTCCTGGTGTCTACAGCCCAGCTGATAGTGGTGGTGTAAAAGTGAGGGGGATGTTTTCTTCGGACACATTATGCCTCTAAGTATCAACTGAACATCAATGAAACACCTCACATTGTACCTAAAAGTTGTTGGTGAGCAGGTGTACCCCTTCATGGCCACAGTCTTTTTCAAATGGATTGTCTCGGGATTGTTTCAGAGTCATGACAGTAACTTTAATTCACTCCAGTGACCTGTGCCGTCCCTAAATTTCAACCCAACCTTTGAGATGAGGTGGAACAGGATGCTTCCAACATGAATACACTGTTATCATTATTATTAATGGCAACTTCGTGTAGAAAGTTCATAAAATGAAGTTTACAAAGTGCTTAACAATCAAATAAAAGTAAGACAGTATGAGGTTAATGATAATAAAGACATCACATCATTGCAAGTAGATAAAAACTGGAATTTTTACATCTAAAAAGATTACAGAACACATTACATTGCATACTCTTACTGTGTAATATTGTGTGAAGATGTGCTATAATATAAGCAAGACATTTAAAACCAGTTGGATTTTTATATTCACTCCTGTTTTTAGTGCAGATTTTTTTTAAATGAATCAGTGAATCCCAATAAGGCAAAAGAGATTTAACACTGTAATGTTACCTGACAGAAGAGGAGGTGTGGAAACATGGAGGTCTCTGACAGCATGTGCTTGAAGTTTTCATGACTTTGTCTTCATTTCCACTCAACATGTGTTTCTCACAGGTAAGCCAAAAGTCCAAATTTAATATCAGAGCCACAGCAAAACAGAGTTAAAAATAGATAAGTAAATCAGAGTTACTGTAGATTTCCAGTAGTGTGGATGTTAAGTCGCAGAGCACAAATGAACTGGCTTTTGGTGGTGACAGACTGTACGGGTTGAGAGCGACATTCCCAGGATCAAAAGTTGACACACGTGGCCCGCCCCTGAAATGTCAACCTCATACTCAACAGGTGACAAACACACTCATACGTTCAAAGAGAACTTGCTCAACCATTTTCCCCGCCCTGAACAGGGAAGCCTAATTCATTTATGCAGGCGATTTTTATAGTTCAGGTAAAGGCCCAGTGATGTATTCATCTGGTAACCACCTGAATAATTACTATATACCACTCTACACCTAAGGTAACTCCCATGTGAAGCAGGTGAGGCTGTATGGATCAGAGACACAGAGAGCAACACACAACAAACAGGCTGCAAATATTTATTAACACCTGCTTCAGGAGAATACTAAACATCTGGTGGAGAGACAAAGTAGGCAACGTGGACCTGTGGATAAGAACAAGCCAAGATCCCACTGACTTACAAATTTGAAGGAGAAAGTGGAGTTGGATTGGATACACCCTCAGAAAACTAGCCACAAACATCACCAACAAGCCCTGAAATGGAAACCCCAAGGAGCAAGTAAAAGAGGTCGCCCCAGGAACAGCTGGAGAAGAGATGTTCAGGCAAAAGTGTCTGGGAGGGGGCTCGACTGGGGGGATGAAAAAGGACGGCCAACAATCGAGAGGAGGACATTTGTCAATGGCCCATGCTCCCTACAGGAGCAAAGGACTTAAGACTTCACACCTGTGCCAGTGGTTTTAGCCAAGAGGATTTTTGTCTGATGTTAAGGGTGTGCCCTAAGATGATGAATGGTAGAGGTGATTGTAAACAGGTGTTCCCATGGCAACACAACCAAGCTGAAAGAGTCACGGGATGACTGTGAACACACACTTCAGGCACTTGTTGTTGCGTCAGAGGAGCTCAGGCATCATACCTGTCATGTCATGCACCTGGACTCTGATGGGAGGGGCCTGTCATGTTCTCACCTTTCATTAATTATTCTCACTAACACACCTGGCCTGCCTGCTGTTTTACTTCCCCGTTTTTTTTGTTTTTTTTGTTTTTTTTTTTGTTTGTTTTTTGTTATTCATATTTAACCCATAGCTGACTAACAATACATTACAGTATTAATTGCAGCTACAGTCTGGGAGACACACAAACACTCACTGGGAAATTAGGTAATTTTCATCTCATGGTGTTACGGAAAATTCTCTAATAATAAAATATATAGGAAGCATAGGCAAGACATTCAACCTGTCTTAGACCATGTGCTGGATAATGCACAAATGCTTAATTGGACAAATATACTGTATGCCCACTCTGGGTGCAAGCTCCAATCACTTTACTGTGACATTTTCAATGAAAGCCCAGCAAAATCATAATCAAGAGGCTACACACAATGAAAAATGTGGAAAAAATCATCAATAAAAGCATTATATTTGATTTCTTTGAATTTTGTTTTGCCTTGCAGTAGCTGATTGTTTAAGCCATTTGCTACCGGCATCTACCTGATTTTGAAAGTGATTGTATTGTATATTTCTGTTTAAGAGGTCTTATAATCCTGTGTGGGATGGGTTGTTAGACAAGACACGAAAATAAAACCTACAGCACACTACAACTACTTCAGAATGAATGCATGAATAAATGGTAAAAAGATAATGTGAAGAATTAGAGGTGTATGCTCTGGGTCTGGGCACTAGAGGGAGCTAGAGAGACAAGATAATCACAAAATACTGTAGGCTTTCATATGAAATTCTTGATTCAGTGAAATGGTCAAAAGACACAGTGTTGGCAGAGTAGAGCCAAAATGTTTCATGCTGTAGATGCTTTCTTTTATGATCACAGTCATTGTCTGTCTGTCCATTCTTGGTACATCTAAATCTGTGACCAGTCTGTGTGAAATTTATGTCAAATACAGTAGGTGAGCTGAATATACTATAAAACTGCATGCAGTCATGCCTCATATGTCATTACTTGTTTAAATTTAAATTTATTCAAATGTTTGCACTGTAAGTGGTGACAAACTGTGCAAATACCACTTGGGCAGATATCATATGAGGTAGGATGGGGCTGGGAGGTTAGTAGGGCTCAAGCAAAGTGGTATTGGGGTTATCTGAGCACTTGCACCTCCTAGTGGAAATTTGTTGGAAAATACAGTTTTCTGGCATCATGCAGCTTGGATGACAGAAGCCATGAGGTTTGATCAGGATGTTGCCGGTTCAAATCCCTCCATTGGCTGAAAAAATTATGGTAACCGCAATGAATCTGTGCTAAGATTTAAAAAATCAATTCAATCAACTCAAAATCAAAAAGTCAATTACCAATCACCCGCTCAGCAGTGCAAACAACACACAAGACACTTCTCCTTGTAGCAGGACTATTTTGAAATGTTTAAGGAGATTTAAGGCTGTCCAGGGTCTTTCTATTTTTGTATCTAAATTACTGTAAGTAAGTAAAAAGTAAAAAAAAAAATAATAATAAGTGGAATATCAGCAAAGTAACAATAGCTCTGCTTGAGCAGGACATCCCAGCACTCATTATTCAGACAAAGTGTTACCCAAAATGCCTCTGCTGCATCTTGTCCTGTCTCAAAAGTACATAATGAGTGGCTTGATACGCTTTTTTTTAACAGCATACGTTTATTTTTCAAGAGATTTTTACAGTAATTATACAATTCAATGCTATGTATCTAATCTATCCATAAAATAATATCCTATAAATGTACATATATTTTGGTTAAGACTCTGTTTTGTCTGTTATAAAACACACACACAGCCAGGAACACACACAAACACACACAAAATAATAGCCAGTGCACTGCATTTAGGTAGGATTTCGCTGCAACATTCGAACTTAGATTTGCTCCAAGTTACAGCCGTGCTCGTCTTGACTGAAAATGTCAAGAAGATGCAAGATATCAACGCACAGCGATGGACACTGTGCAAAAGTTAAGGTCATATTCAATAGGACAGCAGAGTATCGTGATTTCTGCGCAACATGGAGGTATGTGCACGTTCTATGCATACAAACTCCAGTAAATGATGTTGAAGATCAGGTAAGCCATAGGAAATATGACTCTGGAATAGGAGTCGATCATGTAGCTGTTGCTCATGATGAAGCTGAGGTTTTGTTTTAAGGGGTGCTTGCGACGTAGCCGGGTGCCCTCCGTGGGTGGGGAGTCAGCAGTAGAGTTCCGGGACTGGGTGGCCCTCTCTGTATTGGGGGTGCTCGAGACCTCTGGAAAAGATGCCAGGTCAATTTCGTTGTCGTGGAAACACCCGTCATAGACCATCGCCTGGGTGGCATTGAAGGAGGCAGGGATCTGCAGTGACACAGGGGAAAGAGGAGATGTTAGATTCACGAGGTACTGTAGTACACAAATATGTTGTATAATTTTCTGCAGCTGAGACATATCATGTGACTTCAAGAGAGATTTAAGGAGATATTACAGGACAGGATACAACTAAATGTGAATGACCTTTGCCCTCTTGAGCTTCTTCATCTCCTCCACGGTGGTGAAGTAGTTGACAGCAGCGTACTCAATCACAGACAAGAAGACAAACAGGAAGCTGGCCCACAGGTAGATGTCTACGGCTTTGACATAAGACACCTGTGGCATAGAGGCTGAGACACCAGTGATGATGGTGGACATTGTCAGAACAGTGGTGATGCCTGGATACAGGAAAAAAAAAAACATTACAATGTTGGATTAAGTGACACACTCCAAGAAATAAAGACACAAGTGCCAATTTCACATATTGTCAGTAAAACTAACATTGGACTGATGCTCATATTGCTTTTTAAAGCTGATCAGACAATACTGATAGTCTGCCAATGTATCAGCTATATACTGTAATTATTACATAGCAAAGTGTTTATAATAGGGGCATAATTACAAGCTGGCATATCATCAATGGTTATGTCATGCAAAAGATTTCCATTAGCACTGAAGCTATATGATCATGATTGGTTGCATAGCCAAAGGAAAAAAATCTCTAAATGGTTCCAGATTTAAAAAAATGAGTATCTTATTAACCAAATTCTGCTAATTTTCTCCAATTCACAATTAAACATTCTTTTATGGAAAAGTCCCATAAACCTATATTTATTTTACTCTGTTTAGCCCAGTTTTAGCGCTCAAAGTCGCCCCCTGGATGTGGCTTCAGATATTCTCACGGGTGGATTATCTCCTTTTAGACTATAGTATGTCTGGTTTTGCTCTTTTACGAATGAAAAAAAAAAACTGCTTCTTGCCCTTATGAAATTTGGTCAGTAGACCAGCAAGCCACAAAACCACCACACTGCCCACTGAAAGTGATTAGTAACCAGTAAACTGAACTGGGAAAACATCCAAAATTGCATGACCAAAAATACCCCAAAATAAATATGATACCTGCTATAGTACAGTTTTAGGCCTTGGTAAAAGTAATCATAAGACTCTTAGCACCGTACCCAGAGAAACACGGGCAGGCACAGCCCTCCTATCTATCCAGAAAGACACCCAGGACAACATCACCATTAGCATGGTAGGAAAATATGTCTGAAGCATGAAGAAGAAGATGTGCCTCCTGAGAATGAAGTTTATGTAGAGCCGATTATACCAGCCTGGAAGAGAGATAAAGAGACAGGAGGCATACATAGTGATAGACGGGGCGGGGGGAAAATCATAACACAAATGAATGGAAGAAAACAGACTTTAGTGGAAGAAAACAATCTCTTAGATTGGGGATTATTCCACACTGATAAACTGAGAAGAAAATATCCTCGTCCCCCCTTTTCTCTCGCTCTCCTTAGACTGGAAATATGAGTGTGGTAGCAGGTGGGCTTCAGAGGGTGGGCTTAACGGCCATACATCTCTAATCAGCTTACATAATATACATGCATTACATAACATAAACAAACTCTGAAGTGTTTAAATTTCAGCACTGTAAATGAAACGGCACAAAATCTGGTTTGGTTTTGTCTGTTTGATCTGAGCAAAACACTTAAAGGGAAAGTTTGGGATGTTTAGACATATGAATATTATGTAATTGCATTGAATAAACAATTTCAATCATGTTTAGACCAAAATTTCACAGCTACAGTGATATTCATTCTTGATTATTTGGGTAACTGTCTATTCTATGCACATCACTATCAGCCTGTACAGTGAATTGGTGCAGATATATGTTGTACACTGACTTAGTAAAGCTCTGAAAAGGGGGTGGCTCGTTTTTTGTGACTCTACAATAAACTTGTCATCATCATGCTGGTTTATATGGAAGAAGTATCCTCAACTGTTTTTACCATACAGCAATGCATTTATTATTTACTCTTGACTCTTTTGTGCAAACCTTTGAGGGTATTTTTGGGGGGGATTAGAGGTGTAACTATTTATATGCCTGCAGTGTTTTGTGAGCTGCAAGAGGATTAATACTGCAGCTGCACTGTTTGACATACAGCTGTTATGAGTCAAAATGCTTGCAGGTCTGCAGGTGGGGAAACATAATATATAGGTAGAAAAACTCCAAACTTTCCCTTTCCGAAAAGCAATATTGTTTCATTATCCCATACAGTAAGTATTGTGATAATATCAGGGGCCCTCTGGTTGTTCCCACAGCTGGGGGACAACGCAGAGGGCCCCAAAACATCAGAGACAGCAGGGAACCTCACATACCCGTACTGCTGTAGAAAGCAAGCCCAAAGGAAGGGTGGAATTCTTCAATAAAAAACTGAGAGAGCACGATCTCGTCAGTCCTTAATGAATCGTTCCCATTCTTCCAGTAGAGCATGAGGTCGTTCTCATTGTATGCATCTTCAAGAGAGTAGAGAAGGGGGTGGAAGGGGGGTGGAGGTTGGGGACGCAGGGTTGATAACTTCATATGGTGCCTCTCTTAGAAGAATCATGGATGCTTTCCTCAGAGGACAGGAGAGAGCTCGCAGAAATGGGACTCCCAACTCTCCTCTAAGATCTGGACCCATGATTGTGTGTGGCTTTGTGTGTCTGTGTGTGTGTGTATGAGAGAGAGAGAGAGACACTGTATTTATGTTGTGTTGATATGCCATAAACTACCTCTGACTGACTGAGTACCTGTGATCCAGGACAGGCAATCCTGACTCTAAAATCAGTTAGTGTCCGATAAAATATGAGCAACAAGTTCAAGTTTGCTAACTGTTATGAACAGAACAGGATGAAAAAAAAATTTAATCCCTAGTAAATCCTGCATGAGTAAGACAGACATGTATAATGGCCAGAGACTGACCTGATGAAGGATTACCAGTTATTTACTCTATGTAAAAAAAAAAAGAGGATGTTGATGGTTAGTGGTTTTGTGTTAATGCATTGTGAATTGTTCAGTGTGCATTGCAGGGCTATCAGTACAGCAGGAATGCAACGTGTAAAGATATCCAATGTAGTTTAACTGCTGTGATTTAGTGAGCTCAGCACTACCTTATGCTCAGTTCACGAAATCATAAAGAGGTAAAACAGGTTCAGAACGTCCAAAAGAGGTTTGTCTTTCCTTTTTTTTTAAACATACCATAAATTTAATTAGTTTTAATTACTTATTTATTTAAAATAGAACTTGTGCTTATATGTGTGAGGTTTATATTCACTACATACAGCATGAACACAGTTTTGCTCAATGATCTATACTTCAGAAGACATAAGGTAAAAAATATATTAAGGTTGTACATTGGTCACCCACAATATACACAGTTTGTACATGTTTAATTGGGTGTTCATTTTGGATGTAAACAAAAACACATCATTCCTGAGGAAAACTGCATTGGATATCTTATAAAAATGTTCATGCAGGCAGCACTGATACCAGCTGTCGTTTGATACTCACAGCTCTCCAGCTCCAGAGAGCAATTCTGTGTGTCCAGAGGGAAACTACTGAAGTCCATTGAACAAAGAGCAGTCACAGTGATCCTAAAACACAGCTTACAGTTAAAGAAACCTTCACAGAGAATAAACAATTGTCCAGCAGCAGCAAGTGATTTATTTTAGGTTTCCAACCATCAATCATTTACAGAATATTTTTGCAGAATTCTGCATGTGCTCCTGTTTACCTGCACATGTAAGGTCAAAAGTTTGTACTTTGATGTTGATCTCTCTCTGTGGTTGATAAAAGAAATACTCCTTTGTTACCTGACACTGTAGAGGATATTCCCATCAGGATAGACCCTCAGCATGATGTTCTCCATGGTGGTGTCATGGATAAAAGAGCGCTTGGAGTGGACGAAGAACACGTCAGGAACCCAAATCTTCTTCACCAGACGGGCGTCGAAGGTGCGGCTCTTGTTGCTGCTGGAGGGGAAGGCCAGGCGGTCGTCCTGCCAGTAATGCCTCAGGTACAGAGTCATGGTGAAATCCTATGAAGAAAGAAAACACAGTGCTCAAGCCCGGTGGAGAAACGGAAGCAGTGTATGTTGGTGTGTTGCAAGAATTTCACCGGCACATACCATGTTTACTTCAGATATACTGTCAATGCTCTCCACCTGGACGTCTATACCAACAGGAATAGCTGAACCTGCAAAGGGTCAAACGTCACAATGGATTGGGGTCGAGCTACAATCTCTTCCTACATGAATCATCCACTTCCACATCTGCCAAAGATTATATTATGTGTAAATCCCGAGCTACAAGTGGAAGACAAGGCGTACATCAGGTCTTAGAGGCGACAAGGATTTTGTCAGCACATCGTGTCAGGTGAAAACAGTGACCCTGATGTCATGCCGGCTCTTAAGCATGCATCAGCTTAGTGCTGTGTTGACACCGTCTTTTTCCAAATATATGATGTAATTTTTTCAGCCACATACAACTGCAATATGATGACTCACACACGAAACCCCTTGGACAAAGCGCTAATCGTCTCTGTTACTGCCTTCTCATCCTCTTCCTCATCTGTGCATGTTCACGCCTCATTCTATGACCCCAGATGAGATGCCACTGAATACACTGAAGTGTTCATCTACCTTACTGGAGATACATGCCTGAAAATTGTAGTCTTTTTAATTTCCAAACAAACATCATCACTGGTATAAGGAATAATGTTATGAAATACCTGGCATACTTGGTTTGGGAGCTGAGCATTAATATACATATTAAATCAAGAAGCATCTTTCATTCATATTAAACGTGTACAGTGAAACAGTTGAGCTGTGAGAAAACTGATAAAAATGTTTAAGAGTTACTCAGTCTAAAACTATGGTACATGGAGTGGAGATGATGCATTTACACTGAAATAGAAGTCAGATCAAATCTAATGTATGATGATTCTTATTAAGAGTCACCGAGGGCTGGATGAGCCTATCCCAGCATGCACTGGGAATAAGGCAGCTAAACATACTAGACAGGCCAACAGTTCATCACATGTTAACACATCAGACTGTCAGTCAGTTACAGTCATACTCATACCAATGGGCAATTTAGCATCTGTAATCTGCCTAACCTGCAGGTCTTAGGAATGTGGTAGGAACCTGAAGCACCCTGAGGACGTCCACGCAAACACAGAGATAATATGCAAACTAAACATAAAAGGGACCAGGCATCCAACCTGGGTCTTTGTTGCTGAGACAACAGTGTTCACCATTGAGAAACTCACATACTGTTTTAATACTATGTTAAGACTAGCATACTGTTGATATTTAAATCAGCAGAATCATGCTTGTGTCATTTAATGACAAATTTGCCCCATTCTGTTAGTCCTATTATCCAGTGCAAGAACAGAAAATCAATTCATTCACATAACTCAGACAAGCAGTGGCACATTTCACCTGTTTTTGCAGGGCCTTTACTGGCTTTTTAAGCAAGCTGATGCCAGTTGATTTGGTTATGTTTCAGGCCATAAATACAAAAGTAGTGATGGCCATCAAACAAATAACATTCTCTATTTTAAAGCAATCGTTCAAATGAGTTATTCAGTTTGATTCACAAATGTGACAGAAGCGCAATTTCAAATTAACTGGATTGTCAGATATTAATAACAGCTAAATTTCTCTAACTCTGTTGTTTTTTAAACAGTCACAGGCTCGAGTACCGTCCACTCTCATATAAGCAAGTCAGCGAACATGTTAGTAATTCAGCTGTGAAGTGGATCAGATCATTGCTTCATTTCAACTGTCTTGTAGGTTTGGAATCACTTGCAGCGAAACAAATTGAGCCTCAGTCTGAACTGTCAGAATTAACAGTTGCAATGTTAAGCTAGCTGATGAAAGAATGAGTCTAAAGCCAAGTTAAGGCAAAAAGCTGGTTTGCGACTTGGATTTTCTTTGCAGTATTTTAGAAGCATCCTAGGATTGTTTCTTTGCCAGCTTGGATCTTTAATAGGCTGCTGAGGCATTTTGGGACAAGATGAGATGTTTTTTGTTTTAAAGATTATTTTTGGCATTTCTGCTTTATTGACAGTGACAGTAGAAATAGACAGGAAAGACAGGGGAGAGAAGGAGGATGACATGCAGCAAAGGGCCTGAGCCGTAATCAAACCAATGTGGTAACAATATGCGGTACACACTTTACCAGGTGAGCAAGATGTAATAGTCTTAAGTCTTGTTGGCAATTAAATGATCAGTTTTGAATATAATAATCAAAAAAATCTATGAACTACAATCATACAGTCCAAAGAGTCAGATTTAGTTAAAAGGATAAGCCTTTATTCTCTGCAAAAAACAGAGAATTAGAGGAATCCAGTCATGTTTGCAGCACTGAGGGGGACAATGTATTCTTGAAACTGACATATTTCAGCATGTGGCCCTCATCAGTTTTCATGCACTTTCCATATTCACCTGCCTTGTCAGTGGGTGAAGTTGTGCCAGAATACCAGTTGAATTTCTCCGCAAAAAAACAAATTATTTTACCCCCAACCAAAACATGAAATAAGTGAAATTACTTAGACAGAAAGCTCTATTAATTCGTATTCAGGAAAAGATGAAGAGTCCATAACCCATAATTTAATATCTTCCCAATACAGTTACTTAGAAGTCTGAAATGACAATTGTTTGTTTTCCCAGTTTTACTCACACAATTTTTCAAAACAACATTTACTGTAAGTGTGTAACATCCGAGCCCTCTGGCACCAGTGAGGTCAGTTTATGTTTGTTAACATATGTTACATGCATGTTACACGCAATTTTGAGGTGCTTGCTCTTCACTTGAGTGTTTTAATTTTGAGAGACTTCACACTTTTACTCCACTACATTTATTTAATGGCTGTGTGTTCTACTTTAACCTCTGTAAAGGATATGACTACTTTTTCCACCACTGGTGATGTCATTCCACAAAGTCACAGTCCTCATTTACCAGGATTAACTTCCCCATAGCTCAACACATCTGGGACAGCAGTGGGGAACACAGGTAAATATAATGATGCTGGGTGTACTATATAGCATCAGACATTCAAAACAAAGCATTTTACCACTTCTGAGCTACCTGATCATCACACAACCAAAGTATTACAATAGTTTCACGAATATCTTGTAGCATTCAGGATTTATTTTTCCAAATGAAGTACACAGTCCAGATTATTGTATAAAAAAAAAAATAATAAAAAAAGAGTCTGTATTACTGGCGGCAGTCATTGTCTGTTTAACGTTGCAGACAATCTGGGTCAGTAAGGATTTTTTTTTTGGGTGGCGTAATGCCAAATATGGCACTGTAACCTACATTAAGCTTACTGAGTTGCCAGGCAAGCACATGCTTCATAGTAATAAAAATTATAATAGAACAAAAAGAAGAAGAAGAAAAAGAAGGAGAAGAAGAATGGGAAGGAGAAGAAAACTTGCTCTGCTAGCTCCATCTTTTTTACGCAGTTATTATTTTGTTTTGTCGTTTTAATTGTCCTTTTAATGCAGATGCAATACAACAGCACTTCAGTTACTATGTACATTTGCAAGTAAGAGGGCCAGAACACAAGCTTTCATGGCACTAAAATGTACAATCTGTGTGTTTTTTTAATGTACATGGCAATAATTATATGAATTTAAACGCTGATTTGTATGACATTCTAGTCTAATGTATTAGGGCCTTACCTCCAAAGCCCGGCCGCATTGCAAAGTCATGGTCATCAATACGAAGCAGCTGCTCAGACTTAATTAGCAGGGACTTGGTGCTGTCCAGCTTTTTCATCCTCACATCCACCCGTCTGACAACCAGAGGAGACAAAAGTCAGCACACCAGCTGTACGAGAGCTTACAAAAAAGCTCTTTCTATGTCTGGCTGTCTCTTTCTCATTCTAGCACACACACACACACACACACACACACACTTGAGGCATAACTGACATCTGGTCTGGGGAGTTAGTGATGATTACTTGAAATGTAGCAGTCTGATTAAAACCAAAAGCAAGGGTATAAGGGAAATGAAAATTCTTTTACTTACAGTCTGTCTGCACTCACAAATTCTCACAAACAGAATCACAACTGGGTCAGACATACTGTAAGGCCTTGCTGCTATCATGGATAAAAGAACGGAGCAGCTATATTTGCTTTTTTGCCACTTCAGAAGAAAGTATGTCTCATGAGTTAGCCTGGCATTTGAGTTTTTCCACTGAGAGGCCTGCCTGCTCTCTACCGTCTTCCCATAAATACACATATGATGATTGGTGTGATCCAATATGGCATTTCTTAACAATGCTTAAGTCCTTTGAACATGATGAAAGAAATGCATCAGGTTCATAGGACTTAAGGACAATCAATTTCTGCCCAAAACAAATCATTTTCCTTATAAGCTTAACTCCTCTTTCATTATAATAACATACTGAGAATCATAACTATACATTTAATTGAAGCCATGCACAACAACCTGAATATCAACACACTGATTCTATGTGGTATATGCATCCAAAAACACATGATCCCACCACCTGCCTTTACCTTGATCCACTGTCACATTAACGGAAAGCATCAAAGCCAACCATATAAACACAACACGCATCCTAGAGTGGCAAACTATTATTAAAGCTGACAAAAGTAGCTCTCAGCGGCCAAAAAGGTAAATACCAGCAGCAGAAGCAACCCCAAGAAGTTAGTCCTGCTAGATATCCAACTTTGGCTCACCCTCCATGTTTTGGTTTGGTGTTCTCTCCAAGATATAATTCCTTGTGCCTCCTCTTGTTTGGGAAGTGGTGGCTGTTGAGCTGGGTGACAGGCCACAGCAAGGCCATGCACATCAGTCTCAGTGCCAGGAGGGCCACATTCATGGTTAGGCAGGGGCTGGAAAGACGAGAGGAGCCGCGAAGGTCCTCCCACTATGTCAGTTTCTCACCCAGGGAATGCCAGAGCTGTCCCCGCCGACTACCGGCACGTCCATATCCCAGCAGCACTCATTCTGCCCCGCCACGCACACGCACCGTAACTCCTGTGTCATCCAACCCTCGCATGTCCTATAACATGGTGTACATCAGTCCAGATATCCAATGCTTAGCCCCACTGCACAGGCATCCCCCTGGCTGGATTTGTCACTGTGCCATCCCTCTGCTCATGTCTCCCGACACAACATGACTCCCCGACTCCCCGCTGTCTCCTCCCTCTGATTTAAAACCAAATATCAATTTATTCCTATAATGACAAAGGAATGCCATTAATTCCTCCCTAATCTTCTTATCTGCGGTTGGTGAAATCTTTCAGTAACCTACAAACTGGAGGCAGGAGAGGGTGGGGTGAGGATAATACAACCAACAGTTTCATCATCATTCTGACTAGATAAAAATAAAAAGCCGGTAGCCTAGTTTTTCAAAGTGTACGTTGCAGGATTTTCCCTTGAACTGTACAGCGGCAGTGGGAGGACATGAATGATCCCCCTGCAGAAGAGACAGCTGTGAACATATGTTAGAGCCACATCTGCAAACATTGCACTTATGACTCCTGTGCCAGCTGATCTGTCACCTATAGCAAAAGGCTGTAAATTTAGGTAAAAAAAAAAAAAAAAAAAAAAAAAAAAAACTTGCAGGTGGGAGGTTCTGAGTACATTTTGGAAAAAAATAAAATAACAATAATAATTAAATAATACATCCCCGTTCTTTCATTCAAGAACCATTCCCAATTTAACCTCGCAGTTTTCAGTCTGATTCAGCACTATAGTTCAAATTTGGTACCAGTACAGCATGGAGCACAACATGAAAAATATGCAATGCACAAAGGGCAGTTATAGATTTTGAAAGTGTCTGCTTGGTTTCTTTTGGGGGTGATACACTGCTCTGGGTGTAAAACTATATTGGCTCTTTGTTCTCAGTTATTTAACCAGAGAAGAGACTTGCTGGGCATGCATGCTCTTTCTTAGCACAACATTGCTACATGTTCATACAGTTACACTTTCATAGACAGAAAATGTACAATACATTTACCTTTACCTTTGGGCACTGTGCAGCTTCACAAGCAGTTGCAATTTTTTTTTGCTGGAGAGCAGCTTCTCACTTGCTGCTGAGTGCAAAGCATTATTCATCCACTTTCCCTGCACAGATTTCCCCTGCTAATTCGAGGATTTGAAGCAGCTGGCAAGCCAGATCTCTAACCTTAGGGCCCCCACCACGCCAAAACAAAACCTCTAGACTACCAGTCCTTTAGCCTACATTTGCCTAGAACATTCACTTCCAGATGAGCAGTGACTGGTTGTCAGATGCTAAAGGTTTCTGAGAGTTACTAAATATTAATGTCACATTTTATTTAATCACACAGAAATTCAAAATAAACCTGAGCCTTTCATTGATTCTTCAGTCTTCAGTCTAAAATTTATGGAATTATAATGGAAGGCTAGATACCAAATAGGAAAGATAAAGGCAAATATTAAAGTTATGCAAAATCAAGGGTTCATTAAGTAAGTTATCAGTGAGTAAGGCTGACATTTTCTTTCTTTAGGGGATGTCTTTTGAGATATTGACAAATGTACAGAGACTGTCTAATTTAGTTGATGTACATATTCATCATTTCATCCAGAATGAGGTATGTGGACGGGAGCCAACAAAAAGTTTATGCCCCAGGGCCCCGTGATTTTATGATCTGACCCTGCATATCAGAGATCAAGCGGAAGCTTCTATTTAAACTAAAGGTGATCAGCACTTTTAATAAAGTTCCTTTGCCTTTTTCCATACCAAGCCAAAAATAAAAACTCTAAAAACAAAAACAAACAAACAAAAAACTTTCATAAAACATGCCTCATTGTTCATGAAAGGCATGACTTTTTCATATTTTTTGCCATTTTATTATTTACCAAAAAATTAGTCACTCACATTTTAGTAACCAAAAACAAATGAAGAGCATCCAAAATACACCTTAAATTCACAGTTTAAACACAAAAGTGAAAAAAGTGGCACTGACAATACTTTGTATAAAAACAATAATGACTAAGACAGTTTTTTTCCTGATGTTTTAGGGACTAAAAACTTATGTGAGTAACTACAACGCTCAACATACACATGTAGAGCACGCCTGAGTATACATTCAGTATAAGATAATTAAATGGACTTTTCATGGGCTAAAGCCTTGTGTGTATCCACGTGACACATGGCTTAAACAATACACATAAACATACATGCGTATATCACAGCGAGGTAAAGTAAGGTGAGGCGATGGGAGTCCTCAAACAATAAAAAAAGGAAAAACTAGACATGACATGGAAATAGGCTTATAAAAATAAAACAAAATGCACACACATTTTACTATATTGTATTATATGGAGGGAGGATTGAAAACAAAAAAACAGATAAAGGGAAAACTGGGCAAAATAATAAAATTGAAGCGAATACAGCATGATTCTATTCTAGTGGCATGGTCCCTTTAATCTGGGATTAAAGTTGATTGAGGGCAGGGAGCAGTGATGCCATCTTTAAGAATGACGCACGTGGAGCTCGGTTCCCTTGCACATGTGATCCCACAGCCTGTGTATGACCGACATACATATGTTTATATCTACTATATGAGGTAAACAGACCAGCGCAAAACTCTGGTTTAGTGGGCTGGGCTCCTCTGCTCCGTTTGCTGTGTCATCTCTCAGCTCCACCCTCTAGAGGTCATCATCTCCCAAACTTTCTTGAGCAGTCCAGTCCATTTTCATTCATGAGCAGGTTCTCACACATGCAGCAGCGTGACGTAATTTATACCAAATGTATTTGTGGGTTGTGGTGAAAACACTGGTATTCTGTTAAAATGTGCAAGTAGCATAGTAATAATATCCTTTTATATATTTTGTTATATTGTTACATATGCATGTTGTCATGCATTGTGTCAGTGCATAAGGACAATTACAGGGGCCTCCTTTTCACAAAGTAGGCCCTGTTGTCTTATTGAACTGCCTCTTCTTACTAACCCTAACAACAAAGCTCCAGTTCAGAGCTGGCTGACTAAAGTCACATGTTTATAATTTGGATAGGGTGAATGAAGCACACACTGCAGTGCAAACCAACTTGTTTCAAGACTTCTATGGGACCAAGTGATATTTTCTTGATTTTAGTGATGAATTTTATTTAAACTTGTTTCAAAATACTGACAGGCTTGCTTCTGGAAAATTCCTGAAGCTGAATGAAATTTTATGACTTTATGAGACTGAATGACTTCTAATGAAATATATACAGACTACAGCTGCATGGCTCTAAATTCTACAAATTTTGGGCATTGCTTTCAAAATATTGACATCACCTATTTCCAGCACTTGGCCCCCTCGGCTTTTTAGCACCTGAAAGTTTCAGAGAACTGGTTTTTGTAATGAGTGCTATACACCACTTATAAAATAGTTTATTAGCCTTTTTGCTGTTGCTAAAATAAGAGATTGTAAGCTCTATAAATAAACACATTTGATTCTCATTCTCATGCCGACTATTCTTCAACAGTCTTATGAAAGGAATTTCCACATCACAAGACTATAAACCTAACTTATACAATTTTGAATAAAGATATATTGCCCCACTTGGAATGTTTTTGCTTCAGCGTGATATGATGGGCACACAGTAAATTCAATGTTTTTCAGAGGAAAAATGGGACTTTGTCTAAGATCACCACAATATACTACTACATGTGCACAGATGTCAAAGAAATGCATCATATGAAATTGAAGTCAGTTGTACTTAGAGAGTAATGTGGATGTAATGAGAAGAAAAGATCCATTTTCTAAGTAACAGCACATAACCAGATGTGTGCGGTTTCTTGGAAAGGGATCAGATGACTCTAGTTCGCCTTTGTTGGTCAGTCTAATCAGGAATGTGTACCTCAGAGAAACCGTCTGTTGTGCTATTCTCTCCTTCTCCTCCTTTAACTTGCCATCTTCTAACAGCAGGCAGAGCTGCTGAAAACAATATGCACCCCTCATGAAGGAAGACACACCAGAGCCTCTCAATCTGTGACTGTGCCAGACTGACTTCCTCACAGACAGAAGGTAATTACTGCTGCTGTAACCTTATTTAACCCTGTTTGTCTAATCCCCTCACAACTTCCCCCTTCTCCTCCCTGTATACGGATTTGTGAGCTGTCCTCAGTGATGAATCCATGTACAGGGAAAGAGGTGGATCATTTCATATCATGGTGCGCTACCAACAAGCTGGACCTGAACACATTTTAAGATGTGGAGATGAGAATAGTCTCTCATGTGTCCCCCCATCACGAGACCCTCTCCCCCCTTGAACTCTGATTTCCCCCTTTTTTTTCTATCTTTGAAGGCACATAAGGGGGTTGTGTAGTTTCAAAGTTTCATTTTTATTTTCTCTATATTGTATGACAGTGTCACATAACTATTCTGTATCTACTGGTTGCAACACTTCATTGGTTACATCACACTTATATTGAGTGAAATATTAAAACCCAAGATGCCATTGTTTTATGGCTGCAGCATTACATCAGATAAAAAATATCTTGATGTCTTCTGCATCATTTTATACACATTCCCATGTAATTCAGCAGGACATAGTTGGTATCTTTGGAAACCTTGGGATCTCCACTAGAATTCAAAATAAAGTTCTGTGGGTTAGAACAAAGCTTGGCCTAGCAGCATGCATTTCTAATGAAAAACCCACCAATGGGAATGGCGTGGCCGAAGAGGCTAATGAGACAAGAACATCTGCTGCTTAATGAAGAAAGCAAAGGCCTGCTCTTCCTGTTGCGACTGAGGAAGTTCAGTATTTCCCAGTGGCTCCTTCAGTAATCAAAAGCATCCTACCACCCTACATCACAGTCTGCTTCTCCTTCTATTTCAAAGAAAAGTGTATTGTCATCCTGGTTGAGTGGGTTACTGGCTGTCAGTTGCTGTTCATCAAGAAGCCACATGAGGCCAAAGTGAAGAAAAGGGAGCAACGGATTGCCACAAACTTCGACTGTCTGTCGTCCCATTGAACCAACTCTTCTCAGACTCAACTCACAGATAACCACACATCCTTTGGACCCCCTTCAGTGTAGTGAATATATTTGATGTTAATTTCAGCGGGCAGGCACATGGGTGTAATTTCCACTATGGATGCGTAGGCATGTCTCTCCCAATTCTGAAAATTACTATTTTGTCCCTCAACCTCAGAGTAGATGTTTTAAACAAAGAATAAACATGTTTACTATAAGATGTCTAGAAATAGCATAGTATAAATAGTTATGTATGTCTATACATATAGAAATGCTATTATAGAAATATGCTATTCATATAAACTGCGCATTTGTGGTGTCTGCTAGTACCACAGTTGAGTTAGGTTGACCTCCCTCCATAAAATTGTGGCCCTCTCACCTTACAGAGCATAGCTACGGCCCTGGGCTTACCTCATGGGAATACTGACACATGCCTGTAAAACATCTCCTATGTGGATGGACAAGAGAAGCAGGATTGTTTCCTTTTTCAGTGTTAAGTTGATGATGCTAAGACAGCATCTGAAAACAAACTGTGTGCAGAGCTCTGTCATTAACAAGGCTGAACATCTGCTGCCAAACAGTATAGAAACAGCATATCAAAACATTTTTATTGCTGTATATTTTAATTTTATCCTTTGTTTATTGGTAAGCTACTGTATGATAATTTGAAGAGTAAATGTGAAGAATGAAAACTAAAAATGCATGTTAAAAATGGTGTTGCATGTGTTTTCATAAACTTCTGCATTGGAACTCCTTATAGGGTTGTCCACACAGAAGGAGGCAGGTTAAACTTTTACCTGCCTGGTTAATTAGTCAGTGTTTCATTAGTGTTGGGAAGGATTTGAAGTGGAATCACACAGACACACACAGTTCACTGCACACCAATGTGTGTTCACACACATTCAGGATTAACACCTCAGCACAGAGCATCTGAAATGGCAGAGACATTTGGATTCATGATTGTGCTTCTATTTTTCTTGGGGAATTTGTCTTTGACAGGCTCAAAAGGTACTGTAAGACAAGACTGCTGCTCCTACATTTCACAGAGGAGCAATTTATTCTGATAAATGAATTAGCTATGATAATGTAAACAGCGATCTGTTAAATAATTCACCGATCTATTTATAAGGGAAAATGAACAAGGGGCTGAACATTTCCCCTCCTAACTGCTGTTGAGGTAAATTGCTTGAGGCATGATTCACTTTCCCACATATATTATTAACAAAGGTCTGGCAAAAGCATGATTTAAGATAAGGCTCATTTTAACTTAAAAAATAAAATAAAAGCAAACTAAAAGTTTTTTTTTTTTTCAAATGCAGTACTCCATTGCCATTGAAAATGTCTGGAACAACTACCTCCATCCCAAAATGAGAAATAATTTCTTAACAATTCCTGCAAATAGAGCAAATCATGACATGGATTAAAAAAGCTTCATGCTTAGGGGTGGGAAGAGGACTAAAACGACTACTCCACTACTTAAGAGAAAGTATTGTTATTTTACTGATATCAAATAGAACTGAAAATGATCAATGCAAAAATATACTTAAGTTAAAGTAAAAAATAGCTCATTTAAAATGTACTCAGAGTGAAACTGAGTTACATTTTTGAAAACAAACCATTATTGCATTGTGATATTTTCCATGCTGTTGTAAATTAGGCAGTTCAAACTAGATTGTTTTTAATTGAAAAATTTAGAAATTTTAAAACAGTGCACAAAATAGTAAAGCCAGATTAATAAATAAAGCAAAGGAAAGGTATGTGAGGAGACAGTATAATCACCTTTTTTTAAGACCAGTATTTCTGTGTCTAGCATGTCTTCTTGGCACAGTTTGTAAAAAAAAAAAAAAAAAAAAAAAAAAAGAAAAAAAAAAAAAAAGAAAAAAAAGAGAAAAAAAAAAAAAAAAAA
>OMKZ01000567.1:40484-98971 GCA_900302535.1 Neoniphon sammara
TAGAGTAAACGCACGAACTCACACACACACACACACACACACACACACACACAACGAGAACGAAAGAGAGAGAGAGAGAGAGAGAGAGAGAGCGAGGAGAGAGAGAGAGAGAGATACTGGGGAGGAGGGTCTGAGCAGCGAGTTTAGGTTGCAGGGGATCTGATCCCTTTTCTCTTTTCTCTTTGTCATGGAAAGAGTCGGGATTACTGCGCGATCTGAGACAGAGGGAGAGAACTTCAGGTTCAACATCAGACCCGCTGCAGGCTCACTAGGCTCAGCAGTTTGAATGGGACAGAAAACAAAGGTAAGTCGCCATCCTCTACATACAGAAATGATAGGTTACAGGTCAAATGTCGATCAGTCAGCGACTGATGTTCAGGGATGCCTCACTCGATCTTTCGCCACAGCAAACAACTTTTAAACCAAAATTTTGCTGCTGAATTTGTTAACTGTTTACAGATGGCTCAAATCACAATTTAAACTGTTTATAGCAGGAAAAATAAACTATTTTTTGGTTCATTAGCCCTTAAGCTGTACAACATCTGATCTGATCTGGTAAGCATGAGACTGACGTTTAATTTTCGGTTAAAAAAATCCTTATTTAATCGAATTGAAATGATAACGTCTTAAATAAACGTATTTCACAGAATTTTCTTGTATAAAACTTGCTTTGTTATAAAACGCCTATTAGGCTGGATGCTGTCTTCTTCTCTGTTGAACATTGTTACAATGTGATATAACATTTTTAAAATGTCAGTGACAGCCAACAGCGACAGTTGGAGTCTTTAAACTACATCCTCGTGATTTCGTGTGCGCGTGCGTGCGTGTGCATGTGTATGTAAGAACTTCTGCATGTACACTTTAGTTTTAAAATGTTTTGCGAGCCTTCAGATCATTCAACAAGACCAAGAAACTAGACTTTGACATCATAATGCAGTCTCATCAGTCATTCATATTTGCAGCATGATACTGTTAGATTGGATTAGAGAGTCATTTCCTCTGGCAAAACTCAGATGGCTGCCATTTCCCATCTGCCATTTGGTTTTGTTTTCATGGAAATAAACTTTGTCTTAATGCATGTGCAGTGAGGGAGACTCAGCAAGGTCTTTGAAAGTAAACATTTGCCATGAATGGTCACACACCACCATTTTGAGTCCCAGCTCTAATTTTCACGTTATCACACATTGAACGAAAGGCATCTTAACAATGTTAATCAGTAGGTTTGTTTACATCTCTCTCTCTCTCTCTCTCTCTCTCTCTCTCTCTCTCTTGAAAATCTCTGTGTTTATGCTCCGCACTGCCCTGCAGGCCTGTAGTCTGGGTGATTCAGTAAAAACTCTTGCTCCTGACATGAGGCTGGGTTTTTTCATGAGGCTTGGAGAATGAACTCATGCTGATTGATTGTGTGACGGCGTAAAAGGATACCCTACTTCCTGGAGGCCCTCTCTCCAGACAGCAAGACCTCTTGGATCAGACATCTCTCTCCCTTTCTCTCCTGTGTGTGTGTGTGTGTGTGTGCGCGCGCGCTGTCTGTGGATTTAGGAAGCAGTAACGTCTGACTTTTGAAATCACTATGGTCTTACTGGAACCAATAATAGCCTCGCTCACTGGGCCTCTCTGATCTCTCTGAGCTGTGACATGGTGTTTGGAGATTTGAAGATGATGACGTTTTCCTCACTTTTTTAAAAATTTTATTTTTATTTTAATTTCCATTTGTCTCAGATAAGTTTCGTGAGCTCACTTGCTTTTCGACAGTGATGTGCTGCTTCACACATTGAAAAAAATCATAAAAAGTCATTTAGATTCATATTCAGTTCTAAAAATCTAAAGTCAGTGCAAAAATCGGAGTGGGATGAAATAATATAGGCAGAAATGCTAATCATCTTACATCTTGTAAAATATATATTTTTTATTTTAGTGGGCTGATCTGCCTCATTCTGCTTTGTTTCAACATAATTATACATTTTCCCCAGAAAAAATACAACCGAAAAAGCCCTCGAAACAAGTGAAACTACACTGGAAACAAGTGGGATTATCTCATCCTGCTGGCAGATTTTTCACTTGTTTCTTTATTTTCACAGATTTTTCACAAGGATGGTAAACAGTTAAAAATGGGGATCTTCCTAGCATATAGCACAGCTTGAGTACTTTTTCATCATCCACCAAGATTTGAGAATTCCTAAAAGTCAATAACTGTAATAAAATGGAGTTTTAGGAGCTGCATTTTCTACAGTAGGCCTAATCCATTCCAGCAGGGCTGAATGGGCTTTAGTTCCCCTTGTGGGGTAACAATATTGTCTGGACTCTGGTAAGACCAATCAACTGTCCGGCAAAGTGAAGATATCCTGCTTGTTGAATCTGGAATAGCTACGGCTCTTACTAGTGCTGCAAAAAAATGTTTGCAAATGTTTTCACTGCAGCAGAGCTCTCCTATAAACTTGAGCTTTTGGAGGCTTGTAATAGTAGAGCTGATGTGAGAAAGTCCATGACTGACACCATCGCTATAGCTAAAGTTCCATATTAGATTGAAGCTCTTTGCTAGCCCTCACCTCCTCTGATATTCAGATTCAGATTCAGAAAACTGAAAAATATAATGTTAGATTGGAAAAATAATAAAGGAAATCAAAAAGGATAACAGGTGCAGCTGAAAAGATATAATGTTTTCATCCAGCAGTGACATTATGATAGCTGCTCATTACAGCTGCTGTCTTCTACTGGTGGCCACTGAGCATCTACACTAGAAAAACTACGTACCATGCTCAAGTGCATTTCAATGATAATTGCTCATAAAGTTGAGAGAGTCTCTTGTTCACTTTCTTAGTCCAGATTTTCCCAGCCTGGAGTTCAGTTTCTCAGCATCTCCAACCTTCAGGCTGCAGTCCCAGTGCCTCAGTCAGTCTGGTGGTCTGGGGGAAGACTTTCAGGAACTGGTTGTGGGTTTGGGGCTTGAGGATTGATTAAAGGAGAATACCAGTGTCATTTAGAGTTCCAGCCCATTTACCTCTGTTTACGTGTTTACGTCTCCCCAGTCATTTTGCAATGCATGCCATCTGTAGCTTATATGAGCACTATAGACTAAAGAAGTAAACTGACTTCTAACGATTAAGGGACAGACAGCTGCTTTTCAGACTTTTATTGGTGCTGAGACTAGACTTTGTCCTGTCTCAGCCAGCGGTATCATAGAGTCGAAATACTTTCCTTTAGATCTGTTTTTCTACTTAGTCTTTTGGAAAGTTTTTTTCCCCCATTTAAGTGCTCAGAACCAGAAAGATTTGTCTGAAGTGGAGTATTAGTTTGTCTATAGTTGGTGTGTAGTGTGTAGCTTTTGATAGGTAAGTTGAGGAGCCACGAGGAATGGGTTTTACCACCTTTTAGTTTTGACAAGATGTTATTTTGCATGGGTTTAAGAATTCAAAGGTTACTGTAGGTAATAGGTAACATCAGGAAGACTCACATAACCACAGAGCTCTTACAGGAGCGCTGTGTTCTTGGTAGCCAGTTTTTCTTCTGCAGAGTCAAAACAAGTGCCTGCATTTGCTGTTTTAACAAAAAAATGTGGGGAAGATGTAAAAATTCTGTGAATCATGGTTCATCTGATAGAATCATGGAATACATTAAGCATCAGATACCTGCTCACAAGCTACATACACATATGCATTAGAGCTGGATGATATGATATATGATATCATATCATCATATATTGATATGAAACTAGATCATCTAGATATGACATAAGTGTTGTCTTTTCCTGGTTTTAAAGGCTGCATCATGGTCAAAGGATGCAGTTTCTGTTGTGGCTTTTCTGTCTGTCTGTCTCTACCTTCTTTGATCCACATTAGATTGTTCTTCAGAAATCTTGTATGTTAATATCTTTTTTCTAAATTGCCGGTTATCATCTCTACAATATTATCACAATATTGATATCGATACCACACAGCCCTAATGTGTATAAGGCACAAAGCTCCTTGCTTCCACTGAACTTTGCAAACATGTTCATTATTTTTGTTAAAGATACATGAATTCATCATTTTTGTTTCCAGGGAACAAAGGCATAGGGCCCAAGTGAATCCTGCCTCTTCAAACTGAAGCACAGAAAGGAAGTCAGTCAAATGAAGAGCATGCTTCCTCAGAGGAGTCCCGTCGCCACATTGGGCTATGGCTCAGGTAGGAAAACCTTCAAGACAAGCTCTTGTTTTCATGTGATATTTAGGCAAATCTAGGCTTGTGCGAATGCTGGGCATATGGTTTGGTTACTATCCATACATCAACAGATTAAACTGTGGGAAACTGCAACATGAGTTGTTTTTTTTGTTTGTTTGTTTGTTTTCAATAAAATCATCCAGACTTTGCATACAAAAAAGTGGTGATTTATTTTGTTTTAAAGTAGTTTCCCTTTTGTTGATCAAGTCTGTGAGCAGTGACTCTTCATCATTTGCTGTCCTGGTGACCTGTAGTCAGTGCCACCTTGAAGGAGTTTTTCTTAGCTCTCAATATTGTCAATTGCAAACTAAGTTGTCTCTAATGTGTTAGTAGTGTGTATTTTCAAATTGAAAGAAAGTGCTGACTATGCAGCTATCACAGCTGGTGTCTGGAAAGTCCTGCTCTCCTTTAGGGCTACAGTATGTGTGTGGTTTGTGTATAGAATTTCTACCAAAGTAAAACATCACTTAAAGGCAGCTGTGAAGCGCATTTAGAAATGTGTCACAGCCCATCTCATTCATTTAACTTTAACATTATTATCTCTTGGCTTATCTCTTTGCTTTCTCTGGATCAGCAATCCAAATAGCCACTCAAAGTGTCACAACAATGTCACCATATAATTCTACACATATTTCAGAGGCATTTTTTACAACTTGATAAGGATGATGTTGCTTGTTTTTTTCCATGATTCTTTCTAGATGCAGTTATCAAATACTAGGCCACCAGATTCATAAAAAACAAAAGTGCAATGAACATATCCACATATTTATATCACATGCGGGTTATTAAGTAATTCTAAATAAAGTGCATATGGAAAAGCTTTTGGCGTGATAACAGTCTAGGTTGAAGGAAACAATTTTCCTTAAAGAAAGACCACAGCCACAGGTTGATGCTGTCCGTGTTAAGTTCAGCCAGCCCTGACTTAGAGCACCATCCTTATAATGTATACTGAGATTTGGGAGCTGGCATGGAGGCAGTTCTCAGGGTCTCAGCTTGTCATACAGTAGAGTATGATGGCATTCTGGTCTGTCTTGGTCCACCAGCATTTTTCCATTTATAGAAGAAGCTTAACCACTGAGCCAGTGTTTGTATTGGGCTCAGAACTGTATGAGCGCGCATTCTTTGCTGGTTTTCCCCCTCTTAGTCAGCACACGTGTGATTGCTCTTCTCTCAGCTGAGCTGGCACTTATTAAGGGAGGTTCATTTAACCTGAAAAAGAGATGAAGTTACATGCTGTTGTTTTTTCTGCAGACTGTGTGAAGATTGAACACAGCAACAGCAGCTCGGTGGGTGGCACGCTGCTGCGAGGCTCCCGCTCTAAGGCCGAGCTGCAGGAGCTGATGGAGACACTCCAGCGCAGGAAGAGTGCGTTGGAGGCCAGCCTAAGGGCAGCAGAATGCAGCCGCAACTACCTCAGTGTGCCTCCTGCCGTCGGGGCCCAGTCCAGCAGGCCTCTCTTGCAGGGCCACCTTTCGATACTCAACAATGCCGAGCGCCCTCCGTCTGCCTCCAGGAGCTTCGCCTATGGCACCAGCAGCAGCGTGCCCCCCTCACCTCGCCAGGGTGAACGCCAGCTCAGCCCCAGCTACACGCTCCGCCATGCTCACCCTCGCCACCAGTCACAGGACAACCTGCTTCTCTCCAGCTTAGATGGAGGCTCCCTGCTCTCCTCCTATGGGGACGCCCTGCCTCGTCCTCCCAGGGTCAAAAGTGGAGCCGCCAGCGTGCCCTCCAGCCCTCGCATGGGCCGCAGACTCTATTCTCAGGGCAAAGCAGGAGACTCGCGGCAGAGGAAATACTCCACTGGCTCTCTCAATAGCCTGGGCACGCACAGTCGCTCTCTGCCCCGTCTCCATCGAGCCGGAGACCCCCCTGCTCTGTCGCTGCCCACACGCCATTCGGTAGGGTCCCACAGGGGAGAGGCAACAGCAGTGGCGCGGCGCAGTCTGTCCTCCCTCGAGCAGCCACCTGATGTGACAGTGCCAGCCAGCGTGCCCAGTACGCCCAGGAGGGCCAGCCTAGCCTCTCTGAGCTCTCTGGGCCTAGACATGGAGTGTGAGGGGATGTGTTTAGACCTGGGTTTGGTAGAGAGGAGGTTGTCCTTTGGGAAGGGCGGGCTGGGTCCCGGCCAGAGGGTGGGCAGCATCACCTCTCTGAATGGGAAGGAGGAGCTGAGAGATTACCACCAGCACCAAAGAGATGAGAGACTCAGGGAGCAGAAAGTGCAGAGACTGGTGAGTTTCAATCTTAATCTGACTTAAACTTTTTGGATGAATAATAGTTTCATGTCCTACTAATATTTCCTCTCACGCCCTTCTTTTTTCATTTAACTGTGAAGGAATGAGACAGAAAGTTTGATGTAAGAAATCTTGTTTGACTTCTTTTCCTTGCTTTGTTTCCATCTTGTCCCCAGTATTTGTAGGGGGATTTTTGAAGGTGCTTGAAAAGTTTCATTTAAACCGTGTCCCAGTCCAGAGGCCGCTGTCTCTAACAAGTGTCAAACAAATGAAAAGTGATCTGCCAGTGGGATGAGATAATTCCACTTTTTTCTAGTGCTAATCAATTTGTCTCCAGTATCATTTATTTGATTCTGGAGACTAGTGGGCTGATCTGCCTTATTCTGCCTTCTGCCAGAAGATTTCCTGAAACAAGTGAAACTGTGTTGGAAACAAGTGGGATTATGTCATCCCACTGTAGATTTTTGTCTCTTATTTTAAGAAATACAAGATTGTAAAACCAAATATGAGACTAAATGACTTGTTTAAGCTAGATATTTTTTTGCAGAGCAGTGTGGTCTTAACACTTTTGGTTTGTTTTATTAGCAATTACACAGTGACTGTGTTTCATAAACCATCCTCCCTGTCTGCAGGAGTGCCAGCGTCTTGAGACAATCTTGAACCTGTGCACTGAGTTGGGCCAGGTGGAGAGGGAGCCAGCGGGCTCAGCTGTGTCCGACCTGCAGAAGATCAACAAGGAGCTCGAGAAGCTGCAGGTGTCAGATGACGAGTCGGTGTTCTCTGACTCTCCCAGCAGCACGGCGCCTGAAAGCTGTTTTGGGGCCAAAGCCAGGGATTACCAGCTTAGTGAGGAGCAGCAGGTCTGCAGCAGGTCTGCCAGAGACGCCCGGTCCCACTCACCTGCTGTCAGCCTGCACAGCAGCGTCCCGTCACCCGCCTCTCACCACAGAGTCAAAGTAAGCCGGTCAACCTTCTTTCACACATACTGACAGATGCTCACAAGCATTAATACAGGAGAGTGAAATAAAATGATGATGAACATTGAGGAATGAAGAATGAAGTCAGTTCGCTGTCAATTCACTGAAATCATTTTTTTTTTTGTGTTTTGTCATAAAAAGTTCTTCATACATTATATAAAGTACATAACTCAGATCATATTTTGAATTAAATAAATTGAAACCATGGCAGGCAGATTATCATCAGATTATCATCTAATATCTTGTTTATGTTTATGTTTTTGTGTGTTTCCCTGTGCTAGTAAATACTTAAACCTATGTAGCCATGTTAGCAAGGCCCATAGCTTCCCTCAGGAGTAAGTTTCTTTGTAAGTAAGTCTTGTATGTGCAAAGCATAGGACGAAATATAAAAATTCACTGTATCACAATACAAAAATGTATTACACATTGTGAAGCAGAAAAATAAATCATGTTATTAGCGTAATTTATTGTGCTGCAGCAATTACAAATGAGATCGCCTCCCATCACAATTTCATAAACTGTCCATCAAAATTATATTATTTGCACTTTGCAGTGACAATAGCTTCTGCATTATTTGACAGTAGAGATAGACAGGGAGATAGAGGGGATGACATGCAGCAAAGGGCGTGGGCCAGAATCAAACCACGCCATGGTAATGATACGTGGTATGCGCTCTACACACTGAACACCCAGGGTGCCCACAGTGACAACATTTTTAAGTTGATATCATATATCAGTTGGTTTCATGAGCGTATCATCCCAGGCCCTGTATTATAAATTGACCCCAATTAATCCACATTTACCTGTGGAGTGGTAAATCTACCCAGTGGAGGTTCTGAGTTAAAACAGCCTGAATTTGATTACCTTAATTCAAAACCTAAAAAGTCCTTGAATACTCCTAAATAGAGCCTTTATATCTTCAATTCAGTTTTAGAGGTCTTAAAAATGTAGCGGTTTCTGTTTACTGTGCTTTTGTGGTAAACAATTGGCCCACCCAGTCATGCAGACCAGTAATTTGTTCTGACGGTTGTTTTCTTGTTTGTTTGTTTTGTCTTGTTTTTTTCAGTGGCAAAATTTACCTATATTTTATTGAAACTGGCATTAAATGGCTCAAAAATTCTTAGATTTTCCATTGCAATGAAACTTTCAAACACCCTGTGGCAGGAGGTGCGTTCACAGACCTTGAGTCACAGGCTGACAGTGCGCCCATAGCAGAGTGATCGCTCATACTGTAGATTCTTGAAAATGATAAATCTGATTATGAGAAGCAAGTGGGTACAGCTTGCTGTTTGTTCATTTCCTGGTGATGTAGGCGGATAAGATTCATAAACAGTGAAATCACAGTTGTAGTTCAGCTCTCCCACAGTCCTGATATTGCTGTGTTTTATCACAGTTTGATTTTCCTCTGTGCATGTTGCAGCAAATAGATATATAAAAATGTCAAAATACAAATATAAATATTATCTTACTTGACTCTTGAGGAGCCCAGCCCCTGACCAGCCCACCTCCTCTTGCTGTCTCAGTCTCAGCACCACTGAGTTATAGTCTCTGTTAAAATGTGGCATTTTTCCACTCAAGAGCAGTAACAACCTAATGGTGTGTCTGGTTTTAATGAAGAAGTTCTCCTTGGAATAGTTTTGCTACAGCACTCAGCCATTCAAACTCTTGAAGGAGGGGGAACAGGAAATGACTTTATCCCCAGGAGAATGACTGTGTGCATGTGTGTGTGTGTGTGTGTGTACGTGTACAGGCACAAGTGTGTATGGGTGTGTTTGAGTGGAAGCGTGCTAGTGTATGTGCATGGCAAGGACATGCACTTTTCCAGATGTTTTGCCCTTAATCCCGAAGCTAAATTGATGGAAGATCTTATAAAAAATGATTTTGGTATTTTATATTCCAGCACGTTTATTATGCCAGCTTTTATATGAGGTGTAAAAGACACGATTTTTTATGCGTAGCCAGTGTTTATAAATCACATTTCATAGTGGGGACCATATAATTTCTGCGATGTATCCACTCTGATGGAGGTTTACAGACAAAAGTCATTGTTAAGCCCCCCAGTACCTTCTTTCCATCTCTTACATTCCTCAGAGCTGTAGCATGCAGGCAGATGGAGCACTCACATACCGCCTGGGAAACTACCTATAAATCCCAGAGCTGCTCGCCACATGAGTCTGCGGCCAAAAAGACTGACTCCTCGTGGCTCCTATATGGAAGAGGGCCTGATATTATAGGATCTCTCATGCCTTAAATTTACCTAATGTGCATATGTTTATGATATTAGCAGCAGAGGAGATATGTTGGGCTTCTCGCTCTCTGTGATGTGACTTGCAGTGAAGTGCAGTGACAGAGATTTCCATTACACACAGTGGAAAAGAATCCCATCCTTGCACAGAAGTCGGTGAACCAGTTTCGGATGAGTTGAAGCGCAGCAGTTCCTTTGGGCTAATTCTGCAAAAGCAGTTTTCAGGAGCTGGAAAAAGAGTTAATCAGCTTACTGGACACATAGGATTAATGTTTTTGGAATAAATAGTTCCTCGGTTTATGAGGACTTGCCCTAACTTTCCATTGAATATACAATCAGCAAGAGACCTTCCTGACAGTAAACATGGTAATGGCAACAGAGTATTGTCTGGCATAGTTTATGTGCTGCATGTATCTGCATTCCATATATTTATGCATATGAGCCTTTAGGATTACACTTAATTTTAACCCCTCCCACCCAACCACCATTAAGTATGTATAAATCATATGTGCACAGTTAACAAATGCTTTCCAACACATTGCAACATTATGCTTAGCAAATATAAGGATAACTTAACTATATACTATATATACTATATACTATAACTATAAACAGTGAAATCACAATTTTTGGAGAGCACACAGTTTGTGTGGTATACACTTCAAAATTGTGAATTCACCATTTAAAACATGTTTTTAAATGCTAATGATATCCTTAGATGTGCTTACCACTATGTTATAGAGTGTTAAAAAACATTTCTTTGCTGTTTATAGACTACTGGTAAATGCTTAGGTAGGTACCTATTTCATGTGCAGGAGCAAAAAAGAAAGTTGAATGATGCCCTGCATGGGCTGTAATAGGTATACCATAGACGCATGGCCTTGTAGTATTGCCATGCACTGTAACTTGTATTTATGTTACTGCAGGCCTTGGAAAATGCGCAGCTGAAACAGGAAGTAACGCATATAGAGGAGGAGAGGATCCAAGTTCTGAACAACATAGACGAGCTGGAGCAGAAGATCAAAGACCTGGACAACCAGATGGAGGAGTCCATCAGAGAGGTACAGTGTGGATGAGCGGAAACAACAGCTGAACAGCTTGTTTGTGTTCAGTGTTTGCCATTTCAGAGCTCGCCACAGTAAAAGCTGATGAAGTGGGCTGCTCAGTGCTCTGCCATCACAACTTGCACATTTTTTAAATATCAGCGCAAACAGCCGCAGTTGTAGTGTGCTTTGTCTTTTGTCTTATCCTGTCTAATTATGTGTTTTATGTCTTACTGCATTTCCTTTCATGTTATCAACAGTGAGGCCAAAGGCAGGTTTTCAACTCTGTTCTGTGGTGTGTTTGTGTTGCAGATGGAGGTGGAGTGTGCTCTGTTGGAGGGGGAGCAGGACTCTGAGATGGCCCAGTTGCAGAGGGAAAAGGACATGCTGGAGCAACTCAATGACAAGATTCACAGCGTGGAGAAGACGAGCCTCGCCGAGAAGTCACAGGTGAAAATGAATGAAATGCCTTTAATCTGCTTGTGGGGAAACATTGCTGGAGGGACTTAACAAGACAAATACGCAATGATTTGTTTTTTCAGTAATTAGCTGTTAATTTTTTAAAGATTTGTCTTGGGAGCAGGTTAGCACACATAGTCAACAATCCTATCATCACCTGGCAGCTTTACAGACCTCTCCTCTGTTAATAGTAGAGCTGACAGTGGTGAGAGGTGAGAGAGGCGAATACTTGCATCGAGACTTATGGATGGACAGATCTCCCTAAAGCCGCAGCTCAAGTAGCAATTCTGCAGGATCAGTTCGGCCTGGGCTTCCTTCCTCCACACTGGGCTGGTTACATTCTCTTCAAAAACAAACAAATTGTCTTTCCAAAAGGAATCTTATAAAAAAGGCACTCAAACCACCTACTATACCAAACAAAGGGGTTTATGACAACTGGGACCTGCAAAATAACTTGAAAGGTCTTCCAAAAGACACTGACCCTCATTAAAACTATCCAGATGTGCCCCAGCAGAAAACAAACACAGGAAACAGCAGAAAAAAAGCTAACCAAAACTATCCAAATAATTTGGAGACTTGTACATTTTATTAAGTGAGTGCTGCTTTGTTTAATTTTTATTCTAACTAACATAATATTCCTGTGTTTGAATTAGTCTGTTATGTACCAGGGACAATTAATTCTAACATCCACAATAAATTGAAACCATATTGTTTTTACAGCTTAAAATAGTCAAACAAACAGGACCAAAATGAAGACCATGATCAGCAGCTCAAATGTAAACAACACCTATACTGGATTAACTTTAACAGAAACTTTTCCATTGTCCAAAATGGGCAATATATGTAAGTTACTCACTACAATAAAACTGTCAGCTAAATGCCTAAAATGTAAATGTGACTCAGATGGAAACATCGTATTGAAAGCAGTGGAAACAGAGTTTATGTCATTAATCCTCCTTCAAAAGTTATTGTTTGTTCCTTGAGCCCAAAGAAACAGAGTTTACGGAGAGACTGGCGCTCAATGCTGTATTCTCACCGCTGATTTGTGCTGCACATTAAATTGAGTGTCTTGGATATGTGTGTTATTCGTTAGGAAGCAGACATGCAGGCAAAGCCTTTTGAGGACTTGGAGTTCCAGCAGCTGGAGAGAGAGATTGATCAGGAAGAGGAAAAAGAGAATCAGACCCAGCAGCTACTTAGAGAGATTGCTGAGTGCCAGCGCAGCACTGTCACACGCAAGGTACACAGTGTGTGTGAGCTGTGAGCGTGCATGTAGCATGACGTGCATGAATAACACTGTAGTTAGTGTTGGCACTGCGTCACTTCAAAAAGCATGATTCAGCCAGAAATGTCTACAAATAGGCTAATCGTTTTCACAGATAAACTAATATGCCAGTTTTTAAAGACCAAAAGAGTTCTGCGAAAACTTTCAGATAAACCTTTTTCAAACTTTTTTTTTTTTTGCTTAATTTCCTCTGTGCTATGCTACAATGCACTGGAATTCGCACTTTATGTGTAACTTAACTCAAAAAGTGTTTGAATAGGTATGCTTTTCAAAGTAATATAAGAATATGCAATATGACAATTTTCATAAATGCTTTTTCTCCATAACATACATTTGTATCAGTGACCTTAGATTTCAATAAAAACACATTTCATCAAAAACATAAGAGCATGCTGTTGCATAGTTCCGCAAGCATTTTTTAATATTAGTGTCAACTTTAAACACATATTCAGTAAGACAGGCTAGATATCAGTGTGCTCTTATTTCAAAACATAGCATTTCATGTGTATGTAAATAGTGATTCACTGTAAGTTTAGTTAAATGAGCTCTTAATTCAGGCTTAACATTTCCTACATGAAATATGATGCAGTGTAGTTTTAACATTTAACATACTTTTAAGCATCTTTCCCAGTTCATTTTATGGAGTAGAGCTCCAGGGTTTACTTCTAGATGGCATAACATGTTTAGGTTATCTCTCTTTCTCTGGTTTCTGGCTTGGGGAGAGAGCATTCAGTCTTGTAAATATTGATGGGACATTGGAGTAATACATATGAATTCCTAAACTGAGTACTAACCCCTCTTAAACTCTAGACTGATTGTCAGTAGACCGAAAACCAAAGTGCAGCGTTGGATGCAAACTGAAGTTTAGATTACTAAGAGGGAAAGTGCACCTACTCTGCAGAATGAATTTTGCTCTTTACTTAAGATTTTATCTGCCCACTAATCTGCTCAGTTGTGGGGAACACATGTTTCAAATACAGCAGACATGGCTACAGATCTGTTGTTACAGCTTTATACAGGAGTACCTATAAAAAAGCTTTGGAAAGCATTTGTGGCGATCATTTTAATTTCCTCTCTTTGTTATTAATCTTACTACAGGTTGTGCATGAAAATAAAGCTGCAAAATTGTGAGAATTGCAGCACAAAGCATGAACTAATTACAAGAAACAACAATACCAGCAATGGTAAGCATGAAATACTGTTTACATAGTATTAAAACCAAAGAAATTAATGCCTTCCTCATTCAAATGCGAACCCAAGAGACGACTAAAATGTGGGTAAGAATGTTTGCATCCCAAATCAGAAATGCACATTACAATAATTTTCTCCCCACAAGATAGCAGGTCAGAGAACTAGTAAATTAGTTTAATTTGAAATAAATATGGAAATGCAGTTACAAAAATCCTCAAAACAGTGGAATTGCCCTTAAAGAAGAAGTTCCTCTTGTCCACTTTGCTGCTTCAAAATAAAAGACCTCTGGTTGGCTCTGGTAGAACAAATAAATGTTCCTGTTTCTAATCTAGTGTGCTGTTACTTTGCTCCATGCACATACTCTTTCTTTGTCAAAGTTGTCTCATATTTTAACGATACGTTTCTGTTTTTTTTCTCACAGGAAAGACTCATGACACTGAAGAAACAATCCACACAGATTACCTTACAGGCTCAGCAGGAGAGAGAGAATTTCCAGAAAGAGAAAAACAATTTGCTCCTCATGCTTCAGAAGGTAAGAAAATTATCTTCATGCGTGTGTCTATTTCACATTGACATTTCACATTGATTAACTGTCCTGATGTCTGCAGGAGAAAGAGAAGCTGGCATCTTTGGAGGGAAAGTTAGCCGAGTTGTCTGAGGGGCAAACCTTCTCTAAGAACCCTGTGGCCATCAGAGAGGTAGGAAACAGTAAACCCACACTTCCTACAGTTAATATATTTTTCAGCACAGATCACTTCTGCAGGTCACCCAAAATGCAAAAAAGATATGTTTCCACTTACCCTTAGTACAATCTAACCATTCAGATAGTTTCTTTGTCATTTTTTTAGAGTTATTTCTGCTTTATTCAACATTGACGGTATAGATAGACAGGAAAGACAGGAGAGAGAAAGTGGATGACATGCAGCAAAGGGCGCAGATCAGAATTGATGTAGTGTCTCCCCTCACCTTAGTACAGCTGGGTTGGATGGGAATTGTTTTATGGACCTCAAACCTTCAAAAATGTACATGTGAAAAAGTCAACAGCAATAGCTCTTTGTATAAACAGTGACACAGATACCCGGCATAATCCACAGCCTTTGGGGCCGGGGCGAAGAGCTTCGTTGGGAACTTTATCTTGCCAAAGAACACAAACAAAATCTGTCTATCTGTCTCTAATTTGTATTCGTTGGGGGGGAGTATAGATAGCCTTTGGGGTGCCAGGATAAAGAGAAGTTTACAACAGACTGTAAACCTTGCAAAATCACCCAGAAACTATCTGGACAGATAGACTGCACTGGGGGTCACACAGGGAATTACTTAAATTTTCAATGGTTAGGACAAGAGATCCTCTAATTTTCTGTCCTCTGTGTAACTGTCCTTGTTTCTCCTGTTTTTCACCACTGCAGCACTTGCAGTCTCTGAAGGAAAGGAGAAGGAGCAAAGAAAACTCCTCCCTACCAAATGACAGCCTACCTCATAAGAGGAGCCAGCAGCTCCTCGGTCCTTACGGCAGATCCTTGGGACGCAGTTTGGCCCCTAAGGTGAACATCAAGAGACCAGTTCATCCAAACAGAGACTCTCAGTTTGAGGCTGGCTAGGGCTGTACCCAGACTGCAAAGTATTTTTTTGGAGGTAGAGGTTACATAAAGGCATAAACCCAGGTGTTGACCACCATGTCTGCTGTTGTGTGCTGTTTAGACCCACTTGCCCCTGTCCCAGAGCTCCAGCTGTGGCAGCGTCATCCCACAGGGCTTCACCTTCTCCTCCAGGGACCTGAACACCCGTCGCCTGCTAAAGAGTGAGTCACAGTGCCAGACTGTCTCATCTAATTGTGTGTATCAAATCTGTGCAGTGTGGCTAGCTATAAATCTCAAGCTGTATATGTGGAGAAGATATGCTATGCACATAACTTTGACTTTTATGACCAATAAAACTGTAAGCCATATGTATGCAATAATTTGTAGGTAAAGGGGCCACACATTTAGTGAGAATGTACAGCAACATACTCTATATTAAGTAACAGTTTGAAAATTCATGCTTATCTAAATACTTTAAATATTGTTTATTACACAATATAAGAGGTTGATGGCTTGCTTTATGCTGCTCACTGAACAGAAGTAAAACACACAGTAAAATCTTTTCATTCATAATCACTATTTATGTCCCATTTATTTATGATTCAGCAGATATAGCTCATTGACATTAGTATCCCTTTTTTAGAGAAACCTTACAGAGATATGTTTATTAAATACATGCAAATTTTATGTAGTGTTTAATAAAAAAATTAGCACTTTTTGTTATTACTATTAATGTATTTTATATGTATTTATACTACTTGTCTTCCACACTGCCAACATTTGCCTGAGGAAGACCCATCCTGTTCAAAACGTTGCATATAATAAATAGAAGAGATCAGTTATTCAGTGTGCATATACATTTTTGTTTTTCATGTTTTGATGTCTTTCCCAGCACCAGTTTGTAGATGTGCAATGTAATTTTATTTTTTTACCTTAATCAATGCCAAGTTTCTTTGGGAAATAATTTCTTCTAGAAATATATTTTAGTGATTACTGTCTTGTTTAGCAGAGCAAAGTAAAATTTCCCAGTGCTTTGATTGTTCCACCCACAGTACACAAAACCTGGAACAGACGTAACTTGGCCAGCCAGAGAGGAGGTCAAACTGTACGGGTTTCAACTCATATTTTATTGGGAAAGAACAAAGGAGGTCAAGACTCTCTCTGAAGCATCATGGGGGAGACTTGCCTCTCCTTTAACACTCAAATCATGATGATACTTACAGCTGGGAGTTTTCTCCACCCCCACTGGTCATGGACAGAAAACAGGGAAACAGGAGAGCAGTGGGGCCTGTTTTCAAAGACAAGCACTAACATCATGCCTTCCCTACAGAGGATACAGCAGCTTCATGAATCCAGTAGTTACCATCAAAACTGTAATGACAGATTTGCACCACTAGAGGGAGCAGCATGTTGTATATAACATAAAAATAAAAATGCTGTGTTAGTCATGTGCTCACACTAATGTTAGGACTGTGATCAGGACTGATGTCTTTTACTATTGCATGTGGATATGCATGTATTTTGACATTAAAAAAAGGTTTATTGTTGTTATAACTTAACCCTTCAGTGCAAGCAGTATCTTTACATAGGCTTCATGACTGTGTGCGGCAACTATAAATTGAATAATATCTAACACTATATAATTTTAACTTAGTTACATATTAGTATGGACTCATTACTCAAGTGTGCATAATAATGCCAAGCATAAGAAAGACAATCAGGGCCTCAAATAGTATCCATATAATTTTTGAGGATGAATTAGATGTGAGTCTTCAAAATTAGAACTTAAAAGCGCTCTTTGCATTGTCTCTTTATTTGTCCAAACTAGTGCGCCTTAGAGACAATGACTAAAATTAATTTTCTTGGATCGTACAATCGTCTCTCATCACATGAACCTCTGATCTGAGGAGAGACAGTATTATTTTTGAAGTCTTTCAAGGAAAGTGGGCTTATTTATTTTCATCCACTGCCAAAGTGCTTCATTAACCATTTTCATCTCCTAGTTTGTCTCAAAATTGCTGTCTGCCTATCCTTATTTATATCTTCCATGCTGAGGGTATCTCTGATTATTTTCTATCCTGTCCTGTTCTGACAGCAGGCAACGGCCATGTGAACATGGGTGAGGACAGACAGAGACGAAGTGACTTCTGCAGCAGGGCGGTCTCTGAGTCCAACGTCTTCCTGGACCCTTTCTCCTACCAGGATACCAGCCAGGCCTCGGACACGGTCAGCGTGGACAGCTCCGACAGCATGGAGACCAGCTTCTCCGCCTGCTCCCCAGACAACATTTCCAGGTTCGAGACTCACCCTGTTAATGTAGATGAAAGGCCAGTTTTGAAGGTTCCCACAGAGGAGAACTGAGCTGTAGCTAAAGAGGCTGGGAGTCAGAAGAGAAAGAGTCATGTTTCAGGTCGCTGCTACACCATAAAGTTGCATAAGATCGACTTGAGAGATGCTCAGAAGAGTTGCAAGCTGGAGGGAGAAAAGTGGTTGGGTGGTGGAGATGTAACCATCACTAACTGTCACATTGTGTGATCATCAAGGTCGTAGCTGTTATATTGTAGCGTCAAGGTCATCAAGATGGCGCCGAGTATTGGCTGCCATAAAAAAGAGAGAACAAGAAAGATGTGTGTGCATGTTTAGTCAAATCTCTGTATAGAATGACCAAAGAGGAACAAAATAAGATACATGTTCTTCATGTTTGGATATTCTTTTGATTTAGCACAAATTGATAGTAGGATCCTTTCTCTTTATGTATAGATTGATTACAAAAACTCTTGACCCAGATGAGAAGTTTGTCAAAGAAAAGCATGTTGACAGGAGGACTAACAAGAAAAAATAAAATGGACACCACAGTCAATAAAATGCACAGAAGAGCGCAAATATGTAAATAGTCCCAGTAAACCTCACACAGGACTCTGGCCTGTTCTCTCAAGTGTTTTTGGCATGAGTTATGCCATCAGTCATGGCATTTGCAATGCTGGCACTTCCTCTAAGAGCAGTATGTGCTAATGTGAGTCCAATAAGTCAGTCTACAGAATATCTTGGGGTGTAGATAGCTTTCAGAATAAAAACATCACGTAATGGTGTACACATAAACAAAAGGCAAAGCTTAAAAAAATTCACATATTTTATTTTAGTTAGTTTTACTAGCAGACAAAAAAAATTGTTTGAGTTTTTCATAAAGTCTCGTCATATTATTTCAATTTATCAGTGTATTTTTAACACCTAGTCTCTGTCATAGTTTTAGTTTTTGTTTACAAGCATAGTGGTAATAGGTTCCATTGAGGAAAGCCATCTCTGGTATGTCATAAAAATAGTTCCACAGTGTTTGACTCGTAATCTTAATCTTGTGTTCCTCACAGTGCCAGCACGTCCAACATGGCAAAGATCGAGGAGATGGAACGTTTACTACGAGAGGCCCAGGCCGAGAAGCAGAGACTCCTGGAACACAGGGTAATGTGTCACACCTAACCAATGTGTACCATATCTTTGAATGTGTGTGTTTGATGCTGTGTCTCATCTCGTGCGTGTGTGTGTGTGTGTGTGTGTGCAGGAGCGAGAGATGGAGGCTCGCAGGCAGGCCCTGGAGGAGGAGCGGAGGAGAAGAGAGGAGCTGGAGAAACGACTGCAGGAGGAGACGAGCAGACGACAGAAAATGATTGAGAGGGAAGTGAAACTGCGGGAGAAACAAAGATCACAGGTGACTGATGAGAGGAGGCTGGAGTCTGATGTTGATGATTTTAAGTTTTGTTGTCATGGTACATGGTATGTAGGACATAATGATGAGGTGTGTCTTTCTGTGAGTAGACAGTAGTTCTTATGAATACAATAACTAAAGAACAATACATAATAGAAACTACCTTAGAGTACATGTTCCCCCTGTAGATTTTTGAGCAATCTGCTGCATAAATTTGGATATCAATGTGCAATTACTTTTATCCATGAAACCAGAACAGCTCCTTAAGTTCATAATAAATACTATTTATGTTGCACGAATAGAAATGTGTTAACATGTAAATATTAACTAATTAGTACAGTAATTGGCTTAATCAGTGACATAATTAGCACATCTTGTTATGTTTATATGTATCGTGGTGAAGTTCCTCTTGTGCCTCTATTGGTGAGGGGTGATTGAAGTGAGGACCCTTTAGACTCAGCTGACAAAAATGGGGACATAATTTGATGGTTGAGTCTAGATGGTCGACTCATAAATTACATGCTTATTCCCCATTTTTTGTCAGTTGAGTCTAAAAGGTCCTCACTTCAATCAACCCTCTACAATTTTGCATAATGCACCTTTAAAGAAAGTAGCGTGCAGCGTTAAAATCTGCATCTTTGTCCGCAGTCCCGGCTGTTGACGCGCTACCTCCCTGTGAGGAAAGATGACTTTGATCTTCACGGCCATATCGAGGCAGCTGGACACAACCCAGATGCCTGCTTCCATCTGGCCATCACCGATAAAACCTGTCGAGGCTTCCTGGTCAAAATGGGCGGCAAGATCAAGACCTGGAAGAAACGCTGGTTCGTCTTTGATCAGAATCGTCGGACCCTGACCTACTATGCAGGTGAGTGCATAAACCCCTCCTATGTATACAGCATATTGCTTTCTTTCTCTTTCACTCGGTCCTGTGGTGAAGATGTGCAGCTTAAAAGGAGAGACACGGTTGCTGCATCATTTTCAAGCTACGCCGGAATACTTTGGATGCAGAGAGCGAGCTTTGATCACAGCGTCTTTGTTCCGCTGTCCATAAACAGAGATGTGTTTATACTTTCTGCTGCAGACAAACATGAGGCCAAGATGAAAGGAGTCATATATTTCCAAGCCATAGAGGAGGTGTACTATGACCATTTGAAGAATGCACATAAAGTAAGTTGTTTATATGCGTGTGTGTGTGTGTGTGTACGTGCATGCCTGTGACTTTTATGTATTTAAGCATCCAACATTGCCTTAACGTAGCTAGGAATGACACACATAAACACATGCAGCACCATTCTCTTACAATATTTTTGAAATCTGTTTGTCTTTCCCCTGTCTTCACTTCCCCTCTACATCCTTTCCCACACTTGATGTATCTCTTCCTCTCTCTCTCCTCTTTTTTCTCTTATTTCACTTTTTCTCTTCATTACATTCGCGTCCACACCCAAGAGCCCCAACCCCTCACTGACCTTCAGTGTGAAGACGCACGATCGGGTGTACTACATGGTGGCTCCGTCTCCCGAGGCCATGCGCATCTGGATGGATGTTATTGTTACGGGTGCTGAGGGACACATGCACTTCATGGTGTAACATGGGGAATGTCCCGCCACACGAGGGGATCTAGAAATCTACCAGTATTAGCTGCATTTTGCAAGCAGCGAATCAGTGTTTGGATCCAGTGTGGAAATCCATCAGGTCAACAGGAAGTGCACTTCTGGATACTTATATCTGCAATCACAGGACCACTCATGTCCAAAAGCACACTTTATAATGTAATCAGCTACAATAGATGAGAAGAAAGAGTATGTAGACGAGTGTCATATAAAATTATTATAGTTTTTTGTTTATTTACCCTAAGTGGCTGAAGGATCAGTACATCTACGCAATGATACAACTGCCTTATTTTATTTTATTTTCTGACTTGCAACTCTTTTTTCTTCAGTCTTGATCTGTCTAATACTCAAGTGCAATATCCAAATTACAGGAGCTGAAATGTTTTTGATAAAAGTAAAATGTCTGACAAAATACCATGATAAATGAAGTACTGCCACACAGATGTCTGGCCTACAAATTGTATTCTCAGGACATAAGAAAACATGTTTGTTTGGTCACCAGCAAAAACCACATCAACATCATCATCATCATCATCATCATCATCATCAATTTAATAGCTTTTTTCAGTGAAAATGAAAATTATGATGCAAAAACTATCATTCCCACTAAAACTGTGAATCATATCACAATCCCAATATCTGTAGAAATAATTGCAAACCATATTGTTCAGCCCTACCTTCTGATTGGTCAGCAGTTAATCAGGGAAACTTGTGATTGGTCAGTAACTGAACATCTGCAGATGTTCAAATGCAGATTGCACACACACTGGAATGCTTCTCTCCATCAGCTGCATATCTGTCTAACAGCTTTATATGATAGCTGTAAAAGGGAGAGTATATGTAATCCACATATGCCACATGATCAAAAATTGTAGGTCCAGCTCTCTCCTCTTCTTCTGTCTTCCCCGCCACTTCTTCTCACTGTACCAGTTTAATAATCTTTTAATATCTTAGCCTGAAAGAACTTTCTGAGATACTTTTTTCTGTGAACTCCAGATTATATTACTGGGTCACAGTTTCCTGCGCATATAATATCACCCACTTTATAATAGTGGTTGTGAGAATGCACATTTTTATCTTACCTCAGATGTAGCAAATCTTTATTGTAACTGATATTAAAATGTAATTGTTATGAGTATTATCATACATTTGCAGTCACACATTTTAATTACTTTTGCCACTATGGACATAGACCACCAGCATAAGCCATCATGTCCATGTAAAACAGAGCTATAAACGGCCACTTTTTCTGCAAAAGCTTACCACCAGTATTCCCTCCAAAAATATATATATTGTGCCCAACCAAACCAGAAGCTCTCAGACATCTATATATTCTGCACTGTTGATGTTTATTATGGATGTGTTCCCTGCGTTTTATTATTCTTCAGAAACATTACTATGAGGAAACTTACTGAGGAAAATGCTAAAACACCAAAGTCTTAATTGGGCTTTTGTAATTTTTTTTTGAGATGTACAAATGGTGCTCAAAAGAGAGACTGTGTGTGCATTTAAGGCCTACTTTCATGCAATATATATATTTTTTAATTTCTGGTAGAAACATTGCACATAATGTAAATGAAGAAACTATCCCAGTGTCAAAGGTTCCTGTGTTTGTGCCGATACGTAGTGAGACCCTCTGTGTAAACCACGGCTGATCAGGCTGCAAGAACAATATGAGGAGGCCATGTTGTGCAACAGTGATGTATGTACAATATCAACAGCATGTTCATGTCATTCTAACTTTTCACCAGCAGAGGTCCTCAGTGGAAGAGTTATATCATTTGAATGACGTAATGCTGTGGCTGGTCATACAATTGGTAAATATAAATTCTATTTCAAAAGAACAGGAGTGGAGCCATAGATTCATCTTATATTTGCCAGTTGTTAAATGTAAAATGTGTGCATTTGTCTGCACTTCAAAATCATTATGTAATGAAATACATAAATCAGAAGAATTAGCCTTTTGGAAGTGGAACTTAAAATAAGATATTCCAGGACAAAACGAGTAAACAAGGTATTTTTAATATGCTATCAAATCCATCTGTATTCCTTGATGTTTTCCACGGTGTGTTACAGTCTGACTGTTACTGATGATGATGAAAGATCACTTTAACATTGTGTGACCAGCTTTTGGTTCAAAGACTGCAAGGCTTGCTGTTTCACTTGCCTGCTGGTGTTGGTCGACTTCATTGTACGAGAGTGCAGATCAAGTTGCAGAGCTGACAGTGTTGTGGATCTGTTGTTGCCTCGATTGGACGCTTCTAAGTTTACATCCCATCTCCAAAGTGTTTGACATTTTATGAGGCACTTCCCTGTGTGTTACCACAAGCCTTGAAACAAATAAGCACCACATTGTTATCTATTTTGTATACATTTGATATTTCATATTTTGTATATGAATAATGATCATTTTAAAGGACACTAAGCTACACTTTTTTATAATTGATGCGTGTCATTTTTCAGTACAAATGAGAATAAACACTTTTGTTAAGAAACATATCTGTGAAATATTATGGTTATTTGAAATGTCTTTGTCAAGCCAAAATGGTCGAACACTATACTTCACTGACTGCAAAAGCTAATCATGTCACAGAGAAGAAAACAGTACAAATTTAGTATTGCTTTGTGTGCTGTAGAGCTGAAAGGACGTAAAAATCCCTAAAAGGGCACGATGGTGTACTTTGACGAGTGTGTTGGTACCACAGCATTAGTTTTACACAGCAATGTGATGTAATTCAGCAGCGATCCCTCTCTGTTCCTGTGAATAGATGACCTAATTTTATTGTCCACAGTGTCTATCCAATGAAGTTTAATGATCCGTTTTAGTCATGCTATCTTAAAAGCACATGACAGGTTTTTGATGTTTGTTTCTGTCACCGTTATCTTGATAAGAGTTCATCTCACAGATACATTATTTCATTGGTATTTTGTGCAAATTTATCAGTCTCATCAGTTGCCTATATATGAAAAAATCTCAGCAACCTCCCCATTGCTGCCACATTTTCTGAATATGTAATGCCAACTGTAATTTTCCTGTTTTTTTATTGTTAGGAATAAGAATTCTTTATCTCCTGATGTAAACTTTGAAGAGGCTTAAGAGGACTGAACCCCCTCTGGTGCTGTTTTTTTTAAGATTGAGTTAGGATTGGGGTGCTTTTTCAGGAAGAATGACACCTCAGAGATTAGCACAACATATATATTAAAAGGTAGTTGTTTCAAAATTGGTCAAATATGTTGTTGTATTGCAGTGGGATGATTTTAACCTCTCCTTTTATATACAGTGTGGCTGCATCCCCAGACAGAAACCTCAGCGATGACAATTTTTTCCTACCAGAATGGTTCAGCCTGGGTCAGTGCACAAACTGAATTTGGAAACAAAGTGAAGAGGTTTATAAAAAACTTTGAAATGCTGAATGTTGATGCATGATTATGATTGGGACAGTCATTTCTAATTTTGGTGACTCTGAGGTAATTCAGTAATGAAAGTAAAAACAGTATGTAAACAATCAGTGAACATCCTATTTGCATGTGTACTCTATATGAGTGCACTCATTAAGGTACTCATGTATTTAAACCCCTCCTCCCCCACGCTCACAGACTTTCATTGGCTGACCTAGTGGGGTTGGCATGGAAACACAGAATGAAGCATGCTAAATTAGGTTCGAAAGAGGCACATCGTCTCTCCAGAGGCAGAGGCAGACACAAACACATGCACGCACAAGACCATAGGCTGGATTGCCTCAGTGCATTATGGGTGTTATAATTTGTGTAACATATCTGGGGCAAGGGATTGGCCTCAGCAGTACTGCAACTATTTGCAGGAAACAGAAGCAATCCAATCTATACTGAGATTGCTCATTTAATGTAGCTCAACAGCAAAATCTGAGTGTGTTTCAACAGCAGCAGCATGTTCATCATTTATTCTTTGAGCACATCCCTGTACTGTAATAAGCATGGAAGCAACAAAGCTGTGAAACCATGGGGATGGGTGTTAAAAAAAAGCGGCATTCATAAAATATGCATATTTCACACTCAGGATCACAGCACCAGATTCCTCTTTAAAGCCATGCAAAGATTATCTTTATATCAGGAGGCCCCATAATAGATAACATAATGTGATTTATCACAGTGGGAACAATGTGAACCCTCTCTTATCCCCGATAACCAGCTGATCTCTCCTCGAAGAGTCATGACTATAGTCTTTTTCTCTATACATCCACATGCTTTTTAGTCACAGTAAAGACAACATGTTCGCTATTTAACTCCAGCTCCTTTTCGTCCCACATCACAGGTGTTACTAATGTGTTGAAACGGAGCCGGGGGGCGATAATGTTCATTTTGCAGGAAGGTGGTTTCACAGTTTGTCCCTGCTCTTATGTCTCTCTCAGCATTTCATGTGGTGAAGTCCTCGTGTTATCCTTGAGAAAAAGATGATGCTCTCCTTTTAGCTCACGGCCTCTGGCTTTACATAGGGAACACAGGTCTTTTTGTCTCGCCCTCGCGATGTTTCATTTGTAAAAATTCACTCTTTGTCTCTCATCCCTTATTCCTAACGCCAGCTTCCTCTTAATAGCTCCCCATGACTCAAATCAGCCCTGAAACCCTAAACTGAGGTTTGACTCACCAAGGTCTTTTAGAGTCGCTATTTTAATCAGTGGAGCATTTAAATTTCTTTTGCACAGATTTTTGCTGTATTTTCTGTCTTTTAATTCAACAATGTAAGTGGGCTTTAAATTTCACTATATCCCTCTCTCTTCAAATGATTATCCACATCCTTCTACAGTAACATCAACCTGAACACACATTGTGACATATAATATGCATTAACACAAAGATGTCCCATTCAAAAAATGCTCCCAGTTTCAGGAACAATATTCAGTGGTTTCACTGGGTGCATCTAACACTAAGAATAGTGATGACACACATTCACAGACCTTTTGCCTGATGATAAAGAGTGCATGTTGAGAGTGCTTTCCCTCTGATTGGCCAGGCCCTGCTGACATTCATGTGTTTGATATTCAGGTCAGTGAGCTTGGAGCATGGAGGGTGGGAATGATTTTCCCATGAGGACACTCTGAGCCCATGCCATGGTCACTATAGTTCAATGGTTAGTCACTGGGAATCTGTCTGTGAACATGAAAATGCTTTTCTATCCTCTTTCCTTATCTCTTCTCTTAAGGTGACAGAGTTATATAATCTTTCAAAAGAAAATAAGTGACACAATATGCTGTACATCCCTGCTTGTTAAAAGTAAACCTTATATGTGTGTATAGCTGATCTCTGTCAGGTGGCTTTGCTGCACTTATATAATACAATGTAATAGATGCAATCCAACAGTAAAACAGATGTCATCTTGCTAAGGAGTACTTATATCATTTTATTGATTAAATAGGAAACAGAACAACATAGATGAGACTATACACAGAGATATTGTTCTCATCTGAGTATAAGTGGGATAAAGATAAGGATGCACCACTGCAAAGATGGAGATCTCATCTCAGCATCCTCTCAGTCTTGCTCAATATTCCACTTTGCCATTCTTAATGGCCGATGCCTACTGTCCATATCACCCGAAGGAGCCATCCCCTTTCCTCATCTGGAGCCACAATCTCTCCCATCATTCACAGTGCGATTTGATCATGTTACTTATGAGCAGGCAGACGAACAGGCGCTGTACGGGTTCAACATATAAAAATTAAACAACAAAAATATAGGGATGGAGGAAGAATCCTCTGGCTCATAACGGCATGTTTTCTGCTACATACATACAGAGATAGGTGTGGAATGTGAATTTGGTTGTTGCATGTATTTATAGAGATGCTGCTGACCCTCTCCTGACAGGAATGAAAGGAAAAGGGACTAGAAGTTATCAAAGAGACTTACTGGAAAGAAAGACAAAGGGTTTGAAGTTTCTACAAAAAGTGGGAGTAACAAAAGTTAAAAGTATTGTAGAAAAGATTTATTCTGACAGTCTGTAGGAAAAGCACCCATAAAAAGGCACTCGCCCATGTTGTGTTTATGAATTCAGTGCCATGTATTTCTCTTGCAAATCCCAGAAGACCCTCTTATCATGCTTATCCTTATTTCCGGTGCTGCTGTGTGTTCAGGTCTGACCTGAACCTTACCTGAGTGCATGTCCAGTTGACCCAGCACCACAGAGCCAGGCTTGTTGCTTTGGCTCCCTGCGGAGATGTCTTGTGCTTGAGTGCTGTCAGCCTCCTTGACTCTTTTATCGCTGCACTGTTTATGGTGGAGTGAAGCCAAGAAATGGCACAGAGACGAGCCAAGAAATGCCGTAAAGAAGGAAATAACAAAAGATGGTTATGTAGTTATATTGGAAAAAAGTTGCAGTCATAGCCATAATATATGTCATTCATCGATCCAGTCCGATGTTTTCATTTTCTTATTTGGGTGCTGCTGCCTGCAGCTGCAGGCTTATTACCAATCCTGCGGACGGGGACCTTTGACACTGGTATTTTGGTACGAGGAGGTTCTTTAGCTTGAGGGATTTGAGATACAGTGTGAGACTGTGTTCCCTGTTTCACAGGGATCTTCGAGTCACGCGGTACACTGGTGATGACTTTTGGCTGGTGAGGCGGCTGACTCTCCTCCTGGGTGTGTTTTGAGGTGGGCACACCAGCCTCAACTTCACTGATTTTATCTTTGCTTCCTCTATCTTGTGTGTGCAGCTGTGGTCTCTCCTCTTCTAGCACAGGAGTAGGTGGGTCCCAGCTCCCGTCGTCATCAATATGTTGGTTGTCCCGGACTGGCAGCTTCCCTGCTCTGCCCCCTCCCACTACTGGTATTTTGCTAACTCCTGGTGCCTTCGCTGGTGGCGTCCTCCTTTCTCTGGTGGGGCCCTGGGGGGTGGTCCGTGGTTCATTGTGTGTTTCTTCTGCTTTGTGAGATATGGTCCAGGCTCTCTGGGTGTCCATGCTACTTGGACTAGTCAATTGTCCATCCACTGAGGCCTGCCCACTGCCTTTCATTTTAGCAGAGCTTGTGTCTTCACCCAGCAAAGATGCGGGGCTAGGAGCAGGAGAAGAGGCAGGGCAAAGGGCAGGGGTCATAGCAGAAGAGGTTTTAGATTGAGAGATTGGCACTGGAGCTGGGGAGGGGGGCATGGGAGACGGGGTAGGGGCAGAAACAACGGCATGTGAGGTGGGGGCTGAAGTTGATGTAGGTGCAGGGGGCATCTTATCCAAAGAAACTGGAGCAGTAGCAGGTGTAGTGGTGGGACGAGTCTTATCTAAAGAAATTGGGGTAGGAGTTGGTTCAGGTCCAGGTCCTGCAGGGGGCCTCTTATCCAAAGAAACTGGAGCAGTAGTGGGTGTAGTGGTTGCACAAATCTTATCTAAAGAAATTGGGGTAGGTGTGGGTTCAGGCGTAGGGCCTGCAGGGGGCTTCTTATCCAAAGAAACTGGAGCAGTACTGGGTATAGTGGTGGTACGAATCTTATCTAAAGAAACTGGGGTTGGAGTTGGTTCGGGCGCAGGGCTTGCAGGGAGCTTCTTATCCAAAGAAACTGGAGCAGTTGTGGGTGTGGTGGTTGTACCAATCTTATCTAAAGAAACTGGGGTAGGAGGTGCAGGGCTAAGTTGGGGTTTAGTTGAAGATATGGGAGCTGGGGTGGATGTAGGAACAGGATCACGGAGAGTCACGGAGGAGAGAGGAGTCTTATTTAAGGCCGAGGGACCAGGTGGATGTGTTGGGTCAGACATGGTCATAGATAAAGAGCCTGGGGCTGGAGTAGATGTGGGAATTGTTGGCATCTTGGAGGAAACAGCTGACACAGAAGAAGAGAGTCCAAGTGGAAAAGTGCCGGCTAGTGATATGGTTGCTGGGGCTTTAGATTCACCTGCAGCTGAACTTAGCAAAGGTTTCTGGGTGGAGGAGGAGGACTTTTGCAAATTCAAAACATTTGTAGAATCCAGTTTAGCAGTGGATGGAGGACTGGTAAAAGCAACAGGGGCAGGAGGACTGTGGGTTACTGGTGTTGATTTAGTTGAAGCAGGAGGTGAAGTGGTTACAGGGCCAGGTTTACTCACTGTGGCAGTGATTTGAGTAATTGCTGTAATTTCTGTTGCTGATTTGCCAGCCGTAGAGGTAAATGTTGGACCAACTGAGGGAGTCTTGAACACAGTGGCAGGGGGCTTAGCAGTCGCTGTGGTAATAATAGAGGTTGAGAATGGTGTGGGTTTCATTGTTATCGGAGGGGAAGACATTAGCGGAGTTGAAAAGCTTGTTACCGTTACGGAGGAAGTTGAAGGTTTTGTTGTTGCTGTGGACAAGGGAGTTGACTTGATTGTAATGGTAGTGGTAGTAGTAGGAGTAACGTCTGAGCCTGATTTGACTGACTGAGCAGGCAAAATGGAAGATTTGGTTGAAAAAGTGATGAAGGAGCTTGGCTGGGTAATGGGAGAAGAGACCATTGTTGGCTTTGTTGTAGGAGTAAAGGATTGGAATGAGGCTGTGGTGCGGACAGCAAAAGGAGGGGGTTTTGCCGAAGTAGTGGTGCTCAGAGAGGGAGTAAAAGTCAGTGAAGAGGAGATGATAGGTTCAGGAGAGGGAGTTTTTGATGAAGGCTGCTCCTCTGTCCCTGCTGCACTGATGGCCCTACTTGCTTTGCCCCATTCTGCCTCAACATCAGCGATGATGTCTCCACCCGCTGAGATTGAGTCGAAGGTCAGGAGAGAGGAGATGTCTGCCAGCAAGGAGCTCAAACTAGTCTCACCGGGCACCAGAGGTGGTTCAGTAGTGGGTAAAGGTGGCGCATGCTCATTAGTTTTACTCACATTGCCTGCTGTCATCTGGGGAGCTATTGTCTCTGATGGGGATGTGGCTGAGCTGTCTTGCGTCGTTACGCTCTTCACCGGCTCACAGCTCTCAGAATCGGGGCTGTCCAGAGAGCGAGGCTGGGATTTGGGGGTGAGGGTGAGGTCCTCTTTAATGATTTCCACACTGTTGGTGCGGGATGACATGAGAAGTGGGCTTGGTGGAGATTCCTCCTTGTCCTCTTTATCCCTCTGCCGAAACTTCACATTGCCAAAGAGACCCTTCAGCCCCCGACGCTGTCGACCTGCAGGCTGGGACACCGTTTGGACTTGGCGATCCCCCCCTCCTCTCCGGCCACCCCTAAGTAACGACAGGAAGCCCAGGGACTTGGCAGAGGTGGTTGAGCAAATGGAGGTACGAGGAGGGGCGGCAGCCAGAACGCCATCTTCACCTAGTGGCTCCTCCTCTGCCTGCCCACTCTCTCCTTGACTCACCTCCTGCTCCTTTTTCTTCTCCGGCTCCTGCTCCAAATCTGGTGCAGCATTCTCCGTTAATCCATCTAGGGTTTTGCTCCTGGCAATAGGTGACTTGTTGTTCCCATCACCTTTGCTACGGATGGAAAAGATGTTACCTGGCTTGCGTTTGCCAAACAGCTTGAATCCTTTTCTGATTTTTCCACTTGGCTGGGATTCACAAGGCGGGGGGTCGGCGTTTTCCGTTTGTACATCCATCCTTTCTCTGTCTCCCCTTTCTCTCTTGCCTTTTCTCTGTATCCCCCTATCACTTGCTGCAATTATTAATCCCAGTGAGCGGGCTGAGCATTGATGTCCCCACCTTTATGCTTTTGTCCCTCTGCAGACTGACTTTGCTTCTGTTGCCTCCAGTGTGTTTCCTTTTCAGTTGTCTCTATCCCTCCCTATGTCTGTCTTTCCCATCCAGCTCTTTCTCCTCTATTTCTCCCTCGAATGCCCCTCCCATTTGCCTCTTTTTCTCTGGCTGCTCCTGCTGGTTGCCATAGCAACTGAGGAGCTAAGCAGCTTTCGTCAGCAATGCAGAGCCAGGGGCTGTCATCAGCCCACCCCGAGCACAGCTTACTCTTCCTCTCTCTCTCTCCCTCTCTCTCTTTCTCTCCCTCTCTGTCTGATGACTCTGTTTACATAAACAGTATAGACAAATACTCCATTAACAGGACTAAATTTTGCACTGTGTTACAAATTAACTGGCTTAAAAGCTTCAGTCACTAGAGTAATTGTTTTGAACATGCAGCCCAAGTAATGTGGGATACATTTGCTTGTGCTCTACATGAGCTGACCTCATTCACATCTACTATATTAATCTAACGTGACCCACCCCAATCTGATTAAAAATTTAAAGATGACTGTAGTTTTCTCACGTTTATAAATACTTCATGCCTTCAACAGTTATATTGAGTTATAGTGAGACTGCTACAACTCAGCCTCAGTATATACATGCACATTCCTCTCTTTCAGTCTATCTGCCATGCCAGCTGCATATTATTTCAGACTGCCAATCCAAAATCACATTTTAATTTTGTATGTGAAGTTTGCGTGTGGTGTTTAATTTGTAAAACAGCTGTTTAACTCTCTGAAGAAGACCTGTGAAAAGCCAGCATTGTGCTTCCCGTGAGGTATAAATGGTTATTATCATCAAATCAATTTAAGAGGTAGACCAAATCCAGGCAAGGTTCTGACCTTTTGAACAGCTTCACCGAGTCAACATCAGATCTGAAGACAAGCGAGCTATTGAGAGTGATTACATAATTATAATTAAATGAATGAATGGATCGTATTTTAGAGGGAAGAAGCAGCATGTGATGTCTGGAGAAAAAAATGAAGCACTAATGTACAGTATATGGCAGTGTTAACATGTTTCCTAATAATTATAATTATTATCATTAGTAGTAGTAGTAGTAGTATTTTTTAATTGCTGTTGTAACCTGTATTGTGTGCTTATTTAGTCCACCCATTCAAGAATAGATGTTAATTTAAGCACTCATACAATTCTAGCAACAAATACTTTGGACAAAAGAACTGGTGCAAAAGAGGTTGGCTAGTAGATGAGAAAATATAATAAAGGTATCAAATTTTAAGCAATCCCTTGCCTTTACATTTAAGTGAGGTATAAAAATGTATTAAGATTTTTGGTTAGTGCAATTCTAAAATAATAAAAAATAAAAAAGCAATCCTCAAAATGACGTTTTAATCAAATATCTACTATTTATTTTCACACTTTTTATAGTGGTTGATAATGACTTTGTAGCATAAGTACTGTAAGTAGTAAAATATCTAGCCATATATAGATTACTTTAGAAGTTGAAGTGGCTTCTGGTTCTAGTCAATACAAAAAGTGACCCACAAATCCCTTTTGTTTTGTTTTTTAAATTGTAAGTTTAACAACTTTTCAAAATCTTTATATTCCTGTGCAAGTAAACATTAATTTGGTTTGCACAAATTAGTCATGTGAGCCAAAGAGACACCAGTGGTGTGTGTTCCCAATTACCTTGTTAGTGAATGAGGCTTTTGAGGGTGGAGTGAGCACGACCTCTTGTGGTAGCTGAAGAAGTAACATGTTGCACAGTTAGGCAGGATAGCAGAACTTGGTGCAGAATTTGCAGATTTTGGTTTGACCTTATTTTCAGACTCGCACCTCCTGCTGTGAGTCTGGAAATAAAGCTGCTGTCTCATCCAAAGCCTGTTTTCCCTGGTTCATACAAGCACACTTCAAGTGAACAACTACTCTGCTCGACTCTATGGACATCTCTGGCTTTTCTTTTTGGCAATGTTTAGAGGCAATAATTAATTCCACTGGCTGTGACAGTGGAATAAATACCAAGAGGCTCAATGTGATTCCAGGTGAGACGGCAACATAAGATTCCCTTTAAGCAGTTTCTGCGTCATAAAGCTGCTGTGTTCATTGATTTTGACACCTGAGTAATAAAGCATGACTGTAGAAGAGCAAAGACATTTTAGTAGAGTCAGTGGAGATTAAGCTGCTTATGAACTTGTCCATTTTTCATAGCAGCAGAGGGCAGATATGATTCCAGTAGAGGCAGCAGGGATGAGCTGACATTGAATTCCCTCTAATACTGAACTCACCAGTGAGCCGAGATAATTACAGCTTGGACACAGACACTTGCCTGCAAATGAATGCTAGTGGACATTTATGCATGTGATTGAAGATTTTTATTTCATGCCATTAATTTATTTATTTTCTACAGACACAGTATAGGTCAATGCACTGGTCATGTATACTGTATTGTATATATTTAAAGGAAAAGTTCACCCAAAAATTGTTTGACAATTTTTTTGACATTATTACCCCCCATGCCACATGAAACACAGGTGAAGTATCTTTGTCTGTACAATACACAGGGAGGTAGCCAGCCAGCTCCATCACAGCCTTCACCAAAACAACTGAAGTCGATGGGTGAGCCACTGCCTTGAGATCCAAAAAGGGCAAAAAGTGATATCAACAATACTCCAAACAGGTCATGAAGCATGGTCGAAGTCTTCCAAAGCCAAACAATCACATCTTGAGTGTAATATTTATATTACACTCTATATATACCCTTTAATAGCAAAGGCCATGCCCACAAGAACTTGCAAACTTATATTTCAGCTGGCATGGAGATGGGTACATAGTGACAAAATTTTTATTTTTGGGTGAACTCTCCTTTGAACCTACTGTATATTGTCATTATGTCATACTGTATTTTGTCTCACACGAAGAATAGACATTATTGTAGGTTTTACTGCAGAGACTCAAACATCTAGCATGCTCAGGTCAAGTCACTCATGCTTATGGCCACAGTCACACACACACACACACACACACACACACACACACATAGTAACACAAATAAATAGGTGTAATATTTTCTGAAATCAGAGCATACGTAAAAATAATCTTGAATCACCCTCAAATATTCACAAATGTATCAAATTCCAGTCCTTAACCCAAACAATACCCGTTAGTCACAAAATGAGGAAAGTGTTTCACTGTTGGTATAAATGCAATTTTATAGCCCCTGAAGCAAGTTCTGCTAACATACACCCTACCTTAGACAATCTAATACATTAATATCAAAATACAAGATGCGTGGTATTTTGACTTTGGCACTTGCACAGAGGCATCCTCACTCTCTTCTGTATCTGTCAACCACTTGCTCTCTTTCTTTCTATCTCCTTCTTAGACATCATGCTCCACATGATTAGCCTGCAAGTACGTTTTAATGTCCTGTTCGTTGCATTCCTCATGGTGGGTGTCGGAGGGAAGGGGGTCATATGTGCGACGGTACAAAAACCGAGTGATCAGAGTGATGATGAACATCTCCATGATCATCATCTGCTGACTCAACACTGCAAAACAGAACAAAAACAGGTTTTATTTTATTATGATTTTATTTCAGTGTTCAGCAGCCGTTGAGACATTTTCTGGCTGATGCATGGCAGAGCGTGCTGTGTGATTCAGAGATGTTTCTTACTAGATGCTCGAGCGGTGGAAGAGAAGGGAGGGGCACAGGCAATAGTTCCATCCAAAGCCAAGATGTTAATGATCGATGTCTGAAGCTGACTCAATATAAGTACGATCTATATAGACAATGCAAGATAAGTTACATGCAGATATGTAACAAATAGCTAAAATGCTATGTTTAGTATTTTTATAGAGTCAGTGCAATCCAAAACAAATCTGTGTGAAACCCTGACACCTAATGGCAAACAAAATGCTACAGTTCTGTAGTGGTGACATATATTATGGTCATTTTGTACTCTAGGCAATATAAATATTTTAAAAAGAATAAATTGCCATTTACACGTGATTTACTTTTCTCAAATCTCAAATGTCATTATTAGGTTTGTTAAAATGCCTCGATGAAACTAGAGCAAGCTTGCAGCTCATCAGTGCTGCCAGTTTACTCAGAAATGACAGTGGTGCTAACTTATATTGTTTCTCTGGGATCAGTGATGGGCTAACATTTTGTTTTTCAGAGATCAGCGGTGTACCAACTTGTTTTTTTTTTTCACAAATCAGCATTGCAGATCTTTTTCCCCCACATTGTAACAACTGCCTGGTGGAGAATTAGTCTGAAATTTAAAATAACCAGGTGTCCTATCAAGTTTGCAATGGTTTTGTACCTTATCAGAAAGTGCTGTAACATAGATTTGTTGTCTTGACTCACTTGGTACATGGCATACTTGGGTATCATCTTGAGGCTGCGTAGTCTGTTGCGGGTATGCATGAATGTGATGCCAAGGGGCCAAAGGGAGGTGATGGTGAGAACACCAATGAACGGATTGATCCAAATAGCTGCACCAGTGATCTCTAGCTGAATAAGAAGAAGCGAAGAAATATTTTAATTTGTCTTTTAGACTTCTTGGCATCAGTAGCATTATATGAAATTCATGTTCACAGCAATTAGACACGGGAGCCTTTCAAAAACTTACATCAGTAAGATCAAAGTTTCCATTAGTCCACAATACTATGGAGAGGACTGAGAGCGCTGTCTTTAAGATCGCATACTGAAGAGCGCCCAACTTCATCAAGAACAGCATTCGCCTAAATGACACAGTCCAAAAAAAGAAATCCCCATCAGAAATGTAATCTCAAATGTTACATCATCAGACATGCACTCAAAATAGTAGACAAGAGTCACAGATGTCAGCTTTGACTTAGAACCAAAGCAGTTTCTAACATTACCCAGAATACACTGCAGCAACGGGTACAAACAGGTAAATACCGTGACATAGGTACGTGGGGTAAACAGAGGCAGCAGCAGCAGCAGGGTCCTGTGCTGATCTTGAACGGCTCACCAGAGTATCGCTTCAGAAAGGCGTTGCTGCCCCCGAGCTCTTGTATCATCAGGACCAAGACTTTATACACCACCACTGCAAAATAACTACAGAGAGAGAGACCGCATGTGTTTATACAGAGCAAAGCGAGTGTTCATTTGAAAAACAGATATCCCCAATTGTATTGATTTTTTATAAGCCATTTTTTCCCCCATAATATCAATCAAAAAAACTTACTAGAAGGCTAATGCATAGGCGATATTGGTTAACCCTAAAAAACAGACCTTTGATTTGATTAATTTTAGTTACAGAATCATAGCTTAAAAAATGTTGTATATTACTCTCCTTTCATCTATAGCACTCATACTACACTGTGGCACATAAAACTGACTTCTGATTACCATAACCCTATAATGATTACATTAAACATTCTTCAAGATGTGGCATAATCTTTGCCCTTTCACACACATCGAGTGTAATGATTAATTGAGCGGTTAAACTATTCAAGCCTCATCAGCAATTTCATCAAATGTTTTCACTTTTGCCATTTCTTTTAAAATGATATTTTACTTCTTTTAACTGATGCTGTTGCCCTGAGCAGGGGAGGGGGGTGTTAGTCCCTTGCTCATGGACACACTTTTGTTGGGATTGAATCTGATACCCTTCAGTTATGGGACAATTTCTCCATTACAGGCTGTACTGGGGCCTAAGAGCTGCTTGTTCAAACACTGATTATTCTCTCCTGCTCTGTCTCTTTTCACCCTTATTTAACTCAGCAGTTGCAAATAATTTTCCGGGCAGTGACAAGCCAGCCAGGCAATGATAGCCTAGCTGACAAAAGGCAGAGAGAAGAGGAACACGGTCAGGGATTGAAAATCAAATCAACAAAGGATAGACAGGGACATATGATGTGAAAACTGATATGTTAACAAAAAGCAGAGCAGAGGGAAAGGAGAGGGTGAATACAACACAACAATACAAATAACACAAAATTAATGACAAGTTATAAGTATTGCATAAAGACATCACAACAAAACAGCGACATACTACAGCTCACAAGACATAGACAGACAGGCAGTTACTGTGGGATTTGTTAGTGTGTAGGGAAAAACAAGTGCAAGTTTGAGAGAAAATGAATTATTTAATTTTTTAATTTTCAGTAGATTATTGCAGCCCCTAGCAGCCAGGTAGCAAACGGAGAGATGAGAATTAGATTTAAAAAGGAGAACAGAGACTACGCCACAGAAATTACACTAATTCAGTGCTAACAGCTCAATACTACACACCATTTGTCAAACCTTGTAAGAAAACATCATTTGGATTACTGTCTTGGTTCAGTGCCCTAACAGCAGCCAACGAAAACAAGATCACTAAAATCTTCTCAGGGAAGATCTGTGGAATCAAAAGCCAGAGCATCCCATCACTATTCAAATCACAGGCAAGACACAAAGCAAACCAGACTACAAAACATATTTCTATTTCCTATTCTATTGCTCTACAGTGGGAGCAACTGCGAATTTTTTTTTTTTTGGTTGAATAGAGATTCCACTGATAAGTCTTTTCAAGACTGGTGCATTTGTGCTAAATCTAATGGCAGATTTGTATTTTTAGCTGTTGTACCAACAAAGGACATCTTTTCCTGCCTAGATGATGTCATCACTGTAGCGAAACATGGGGAGGATCATTATCTGAATCAGTGTGAGCTTGTCAGAACACAATATAAGATCACAATATAAAAAGCCAAACCTGGGTTTGACCTCTGACTGCAGTTCTGCAGCCTGATGTGAGACGGACAGGATGCTATGAGGCCATTTACTGTACTTCAATGGTTGAACAGAGTGTTTTAAGTACAGAGTCATTACTGTTTGCTACAGGGAAACACAGCAGACCTCTTGCCAAACTGTTTTTGTTGCCATTTGACAAAAGTGACTGTGCAACTGCAAGACAGAGACTAAGAAATGGAAATATGAATCACTGCCTTGGTTTGATTCACCATTGCTCTAAGAATGTGCATATTATAATGTGAGCTGTCATAGTGGCAAGATCTACATGCATGTGCATAAAAAGACTTTGTAATTTTGCTGGGCTCCGTTCTTTTCACTGTAAAGAAACAATACACATGATGTAGTGTGTCCTGCACATTGTGGACACGAGGATGTTTGGTTTAGAGAAAACGTACCAGTTAGAAGTCATGTCTGTGAACATGACTGCCCTGGGAACCCACATCCCAAAACACGACATGGTGGCAATGAGCTGAAACAGAAAATATATATTTAGGCTTATACCCATAAACAGCATGATACTATATACAATTCTTTGGTAATTAGCAAACTTATTAATCACAGTAAAGAAGAGCATTATTAGTCCATTTTTTTAATTACTATTATTAGCTGCGACCAGCAGCTCCATAACTCGCATAAGTGGTCCACAAAAATTTCCCCACTCTTTGGCCTTATTTCTTTCATTTATTCATTTTTATGTAATTTAATACGTATCTGGTATTGCAAAGTCTTTTTGAAAAGTATTTGGTGAATAAAGTGGCTGTTTATCGATGGCTGTATTATTATTAGTATTAGTGGCATCAGTAGTGTTATATAACATCAAAGAGGTCTCACTGGTGCTGCACCGTTGATCCAAATGATGGTTGTCTTCTTGGGATAGGGCAGTTTTTTATACACATAGACACACTCCTCCAGGTACAGCAGTAGAGAGAAGGAGGACATGAAGGTGAGCATGGCGTACAGGCAGATTCCAAACACATCCAGCTCTGGTTTGAAGAGCCAAAGAGCAGAGAGGGGGAAAATGAAAGTTAGCATGTTGATATTATTCCAGAGCACTGATAATAAATCACATTTTTTATTGATTTTGAAAGCATATATTATTAATTTGCTTGTGAAATACGCCTTAGAAATTTTAACTCTTAAATAGACTATACATGGAAACAGAGCTTGCTGTGTGTTTTCAAGAGAGATCAATATCATGTAGCACGTTTCAGACTCAAAAAATAACTCTCTCCTCATTGATTCAGTTGTTAATTCAAATGCAGAAAAGCAGAAATTTCAGACTCAACAAAGCGTGTACAGGAAGCTGCTGATTAGATTCCGTTATTTCAGGTCAGCTCAATAGATAACAAAACACTATCTGCAAGCCAGATAAAGCAATGCAGGTCACTTACGCTTTATCACCTCCATAGCCAGTGGGGGCTCCTGTAAACAAGCTGGATCGACTGTGTGATTGAGTGCCTCCTCCATGGCATGTAGAAACTCCTCTTCTGAAGACTAAACTAATTTTTAAAAAAGAAATAGCCTAGAAAGTTAACTTAAAATTTAACCTGACTCAGTTTTTTCCCCAAGTACAACCTGATTAGAAGATTGCTTTAAAGAAATACAAAGTTTAAGCTCTACTTGAACTGTTTCCCTCACGATATTTAAGCCAATTCCAGTAACAGACTGTGTAAGTAAGTAACAGGCTCTTCAGCTAGTGTACTTTACCCCTCTGTTGACTTCAAGTAATGAAGATCTGATTGCAAGTACAAGAAGTTTATGAGACCACATTTTCACATGACTAAGCCTGCCCTTCTGCGAGTAACTGCCCCTCGCTCATTCACAGAATTATCTAAGAGGAGTAATTCACTGGCACAGGTAGCAGCAAGGTGTGGATTTTGGTTGAAAGGGGTTTCAACATCAGTGAACAATGAACTTTGGCAGTGTTTTATTTCTTTCCTTTTCAGCAAATATAAAAGCTTTAAAAATAAAAGAATTTCCTACATTGGTCAAAGCCATGAGCAATTTGTATATTGTGCTAATCAGTTTCATCTGCATATAAGATAATGTGCCCTTTAATAACCTGGTAGCAGGAGATGAAGCCTTTGCTCTCTGACACACAGCAGTAGCGTAGCAACTATACATTTAAAAAACAAAAATTTAACCAGGCAAGTTAACTAAGAATGCATTTCTAATTTACTGTTCAGCAATGAACTAAGGGAGTAGTTATGGTGGGAGGGCAGGTTACACATTTATTCACACCTGAGAGCTACCAATACAGACATCCCTCATGTTGTATGGTCTGCTCAATACAGCTACTGAATTTGATATAATTCTACCTATAAATAGTGTGCTATGCAAGGTCTTTGTCCACCATTATCACCATTTCTAAGCAGGTATTCTCTAAAGTTGGAGTGAGGGTGGACCTCTTCACTCACATGGAAAATTTGGAAGTCTTATGTTTCAGACTGTATTTCCAACACACTCATGTGAACACACATAAATGCTTAAAGTGTAAAGGAAATTTGAATGGAATCATGCAAATCAATTATTATGGGAAGTATTTTGTTAGGTACCATAATCCTCTTGCGCACCATAAGCAACCCCTCAAAATAATCAGTTTCATCTCAATTATTCAGTCATTCTTTGAGTGCGTTTGAGATTATGACAGTATAATCCTTCACAAAGAAGCTACACCACAGGTTCAGAAGTTCGCTTCAGTCAGAGCAAAACTGAGTATCACAGCGCCTCATACGTCTTTATCTGCTAAACTACTGTGGAGAGTCACACAGGTGAACGGCAGTGAGGTCATTGCCCCTTCCACCAGTGACGCACTGACGCACACCATGAGCGAGACTTTTTCACCCACTGGCAATTATTTCAAGTGAGAGGGCGAGTGTGTTAAACAAGATGATAAAAGTGATAAGCATGTTTTTAATCATTTTAGACAATTCAAAACACTGACATTTACATTTTACATTCCCAATAAGTTCTTTGAGGGCAGGGTTCCCAGGTGAATCTCACCATACAGGGTGTGGCATATACGTCTGATTCCTGCTGATTGAAATCCAGCCTCAGTCACATAGAGCAGATCCTCACGCTTCTCTGTTAATAACTCATCTTGTCTTATCATCCCCTCCATCTCAGCTTATCATTCCCGTCTCCCAAAGATAACAATCAAATGCGGCTCAAAGTCATAACTGCACAGTGAGATAACCATCTTAAACTGGTATGTTTCACCACACTGGACAATGCTGGCAAACAGTGTCAAAAGTCTTGCCTGTTGCCTCCAATGTTTTGTCCACTGACTCTGTGCGCTGCGTGTGCTGTGAGGGATGGATCTGCATATCATCTCACAATCTAGCATGGAAATGGTTTTATAATTTTTCTTAGGTAGTTGTGTCTTCTAAAATGTCAAGTTTACCAGCTACACTCCTCCAGAAGGGATACAGTTTTTTTTCTCTAAATGTCTAATTTGGCTTAAATACTTCGGCTTAAATTTGGCTTTTCACATTAACCATTGCATCATCATATTACTGTACTTGGGAACCACCCATATGACCTTCTAGTTGGCACATGCTGTTCAAATGATAGCAAGATAGCATGTGTGCATGCACATACTCACACAAACATAAGGCATTTGAGTGGCAGATGAAAATGTTGATTCTGTTGTTACATTAACATAAAATTGATTTCTTTTGAAAATTCAACATCCTACATTAACTCAATATCCCGGTAAAGCAAAGGTTAAATGAATAAGTATAGCCTATATGGCATGAAGTTAAGTTTGCATAATAATTGCAATGATTATTCTATTGTACTTAATATATCATAAAAAAATCCCTATGTATTCAATTTAAATATAAATCTCAATAACCTGAGCAAACCCACTATTAATTTGTATCTTAGATTTAACAAGTTATTTTGGCTCTAGCTTATATTGGTTTCACAGACACATAAAAAAGCACTTTATTTTTAACCTTTACAACTGATCATCTCAAGCATGAACAGTGGTAAAAGGAGGGTGGGGCAGTTGACCTTGCCCTTCTTGTTCAGGTTGTGAAAATCACCCTCTTTCAATGAGGAAACGTTTTCCAGAGGCACATTCAGTAACTGAAATCAAACCCCAAGGACAAGGAGTGAATAATCAGTGAATAGTCATAAAGTTTAATTTGCCTGAAGGTCGCACCCAAAGAGAAAGCTAGTATTTATTTTCAAAGGGAACCTGCAAATGAGCTCTTCACATCAAAGTTTAACTAGTCAAAGTCTTCCATTTACGACATAGTGTGAAGGTTTAACACAGTTGAAAATGCTTTCATTTTGAGTTTCTACAAAACCGGTGTGCCAGTGTGATGGGTAAACCTGGTTCAGGAGTCACATCATGTTAAGGTGTGTTTGTGCAAGATCTGTGTTGGTTGTAAGAGAAGACACATGCTGTGCAGGCCTGAGTGGTTCTGATTGCTGCAGATTGAAAGCATTATGTAACAGATTAAAACAGTATTAAAATTATCTGTAGAATATATTTGTTATATCAAGTGATATTAAATCAAACTTGATGGTAAAAATTTTTCGAAACTCCAGTTAATTCTTGTTCATATCTGAGCCACATCGGCCAGACTCTTAATGTCACAAACAGCAGTCAAGTTTAAAAAACTTAACGCAACTCTGCCAGTGTTTGAAATAAAGAATTACACACTTTTTAAGTTTGTTTTATTTATTTGTTACAATGCATTTCATATTGCATGAATGTTTTGTATTAAAAAGCATTAAATACAGGCCTACACACATTTGCAGCTCAAGCCTCCTGGGGGTGCAGTAAGCCAAGGTCAGTCCGACAAGTTAGATAAAAAGTCATTACTCTGTTTACATAAGAGTCAGTAACCATCTGAGACTACACATCATCTATTGATCACTCTGGCAAACCAACACTGCACACCACTAACAGTACAAACAAATGTAAAATAGAGAGCAGAGAAATCAGCACTTGAAACTATAACTGAATCAATGGTGCTGAAGGTCTGCCCTCTCTATCCAGGTTCAGGCACGTAGACCACAGTGGATAAAGTTTGTGACCAGTTTTTATCTTTAAAGGTTTGTACTGTGGTTTCATTCTGTGCGTTTTTGCACTTTTGTTCCAACTTTCAAGTAAATCTTACAATCATCAAGAGGGGTGCCTTAAACATATTTGATCATTGGCATTGACACTAAAAACTGAACTCACAAAACTGAATTCAGTTTTAGTTAGTGTGAAAACTTTCTCTGGAATAAATATAAATTGGAAAAACATGACTTAATATTACACCCTTCAAAATAAATAGCTATAAAAACAAATGCAGCAATGCGAGCGAAATCAGTAGACATGGAAAACAATTTGCTTCTAAAAAAATCGATAAATAATAAACAAAAATAAACAAAAATATGGAGTGCAATAAAAGATGGCAAACTCACTAATATCCTACAGTATATAGTGTATTATTTATCATTATAGGTGTTACATCATTATGGACATTAAAGCATTTTAACTGCAGTTTTTTTCATTCTTGCACTGTTGTTAAAGACTAGCATGAATAACTTATTTCATGGTTGGATTTGGTCCTCAAAGTTGAAGCTTATATCATTTGTATGTTTGCCTTTCACCTGGAATGTAAAAAAAATGTAATAAGAACTGTAAACAGAAAGACCTTTCTATAATCTTTACTGCTTTTTATCTACAGTAAGTGTAAACTAAATTCAACCTTGTGAAAACAGACCATCCGTCTGGTAAGTGCACTGCGTAAAACCCTCAGCTGGGAGTGTAAAAAAGTGATGGACTTAGTTGTTTCCCCTGTATCACATTAGCTGTGGTGCACCAACACATCAAGACAATTACCACCAATGCAAGAGAAAATATAAAATTAAAATAAAAAGAACATATCACCGTAGTTTAGTCTTACTAAACAAAAAATCTTACTAAACAAAAAATAAGTGCAGTTGAAATGTTTAGGAGTTATTCTTAAGATCTTTTTAGCACTAGAATCTCAACTTGAAATATAACTTTGACCCAAAAAGCAGCAGATATGGGAGAAAAGTAGAATTATGGCCCAAAGCACCACAGCTGCATGACATTACAGAGGAAACACTGAGTTATTAGTGCTGATGCATTTTTGGGCCCTGAAGACAAGTCTAGCTTTAATGGTTCCGTGGCTCTTAATGAAACATAACTAATTTAGAGGGTTAATTAAAAATACTACATTAATACTGGTAAGGAATGATGCTCTTTATGTCCACAATCCACACAGGATTTTAAAAAATGTATCGTCCTGTGGGGGAAAAAAAGCTGTCACAGAATTATTCATCTGCAATAAAAAAAATGTTCTCTGAGAGTCTTTGGCTTGCAGCAAAGACAAAGTCTGTGAAACCATTTGGTGCAGTCCGTGAGGTCAGTGCACAGTCTCTGTAGAGTGTAACGGTACTAGTTTAAAGCACGCAGTAGATACAATGACAAAAGGAAGTTTGGTCCGTGTAATATGCATACAAGAGTTGTGGTTTGAGACTGCACCGTTAAAAGAAAAAGGATGATGGAGGATGGGTCCTGTGGAGGTGCTGATGCTCCTGGTTTTAAGGCATCATAGTTGATGGCTTATATTCTCTTTGATGAGGCCCGATGTGCCTTTGACCTGGAGCAACAGTGAAGAGAGTAACAAAGTAACAACATAGACGAGCAAAACAAATCAGGATAGAATTAGGATTACATCGTTCATTTCCTTCCCAAATACCTGTTTATGACTCATTCTCCACTGTGACAGAGACTGCTTGGCCTCCACCTGAAAGGCAAAAAATTAAACAAAACATACTTCAGGAATTGGTTAAGGTGCTTTATGGAGAGATGGTGCTAAGATACCAGTATTTAAAAAGTACACATTGTACACATATATGGAGATTATTTAATATACAGTATATACACCAGAATAATAAGACATGGAGAAAAGGATCAAAAACACACCAGTTTTCTCTTTGCTGCCATCAGTTGTGTGTTGTGTATTGTTATCATGCGCACAAGGGTTGGTTTCACCGTCGACAGAACTAGAGTAAGACAAATCAAAGATTAATACCAAATACAGGAAACTGAAAGAAAACTGGTGATAATTTTGAAAAATATTAAACAGTAAATATACTAAACAATTCTAACCTTTTGCCGTTTTGCTGGAGGACAGCGTTAGCTTGCTCAGGATCTATATGCACCAGTCTGGTAACATAGGAATGACCATCGCCCAGACTGAGAGAACAGAGACAAACACAGAATCAGCCAACAAGTCAGAGCCAGAGGGATGCAGGGTTTTTACAGTTTGTGATTAGTCTGACTGAATTAATCTCAGTTTTGTTTTTATCTCATTGTCATGCATTTATTTAAAAGGGCTTTAAAACTCACTACAGATATGGAGGTTACAGGTTTGTGATACACATCTTATTGTCCGAACTATGTATTCATATCTTCAGAAATTCAAGCTTGTTAACTACATTTGTGAGGAGTGGAATAGATTCACCTTGAGAAAACGGGAAGCACCCAGTATGTCTTCTGGTCTCCAAACACCTCGGCCATATTTTGACTAAAGCTCAGATAAAATCCATTCTTGTCTTGACCACTTGAGAAGACGGGCGCCCTGAAAGCCTCTGAAAGATGGATGACATGGAGATTTGTTTTTTTTATTTGACAATGATAATGCAATTTACAAGCATATTTGTAAACTGTGTTAGTAGTGAGTTTAAAGAAACGGTTCACCCAAAACAAAAACTAAAAAAATTGTATTTTTCTGTTTACCTCTAGTGTGGCCTATCCATCCAGATAGTTTCTGTGTGATTTGGCAGAGTTGCTAGTCTGTCATGGTCTTCCCTGTCTCCCCAATATAATGAGGCTGGATGGGTATTGTTTTGTGGAGCTCTAACAGTAAAAAAATTACATGTGGAAAAACTCGATATCAACAGCTTTGTCCAAAAACAATGCATAATTCACAGCCCTCAGGAGAAAGACATTTATTGGGAACTATTTCCTGCCAAAGAACACCAGACTTTAAACTGTATCTATCAATGTTTTACGGCAGGCACAAACAAACAAATACCCATCCAGCTCTGCTGTACTGGGGTGCAGGGAGACAGAGTAGAAACCTCACGAAATCATACAGAAACTATCTGCATGTATAGACACTAGGGGTAGAAATATATCTTATTTATGTATTTTGGGTGAACTGCTCCTTTAGAGAAAACAATCTGCAGTCAAACTATATTTGAGCATGTGTTTGGAAATCAGCTACTGACAGCTACCTATTGTTGTCCTATTCTTTCCCACGAGCCATAGATGGTAGATCAAAAGTGACAGGGTGCTGATGAAGAACATGGCCGCCACAATGAAGAGAAACAAGATGTGGAATTTGGCGTGAGTGTCGGGCAGCCGTTTCTTCAGAGGGGAAGAGAGAAGACAGAAGTGTTAATTTTGCTGCTATTCATGTATTTGCACAATTTTTTTTCCAGAGTTTCATGTTTCTATTCATCCCAGGTCATCGCTACATGGCTGAACACCCTAAAACTAGCTAAAATACATAATTTAACAGAATTTTATTTTACTGCATCAAATTTCAACACTGGACAGGTGATTCGTGGGAAACACTATCTTACACTGATAAACATTCAGTGTACATGATAGATACCATCATAGTAAGGACAGATGTTTTAATGACATTAATCAAATTAAAAATTAGGATGCTTCCCTCTGCCATGCCATGGTAGACAAAACACACAAACCATCCAAAAGAACACTGATTATATAACTACTCTGCCCAACATTTCCATGGCACATAACGGTTAAGGAGGGATTTAGTCATTGAAGACTGAGGTGACCTCATTCCAGACCAAAAACAGGACTGAGCTGCTTAAAAGACAGAAAACATCATCAGTACAGGATTGTCAGACATTTGAAACCTTACAGGAGTTGCTGTAAAAATAAAATAAAATAGGGCAGTCTAGGCAGATAATCTAGCAATACAACATATTCCCTCACTGTTAAACTAGATGACAGGGCCATTGTCTACAGCAAAGTGGTGTGGGGGCATGTGCATGGCAAAGGATTGTGCTTTAACCACTGAGCATGAACAAATAACAATAACATCAGACTGAAGAGGATCCTCGAGTAAGTGATCACATGACACACGCCTGTGCATCACAATAGCACATTTATACGCCACTCGGTTTAAGATATCTCACTTCATAATCACCTATGGTCTAAAATGAAAAGTTTGTTTTCATCACACACTGCAAACAGATGATGCTGGCAAACTTGAGGTGTTCAAACCAGCCAAACAAATCATCATCTGCGTCAGCACCAAGTTTTATATTAAATTTTAATTTAATATTGCAATACCTAAGCTTTATTTGGGCCTACTGTAATTTTGTTTCTAGTCCAAATGTAAACATTACTCATTTTAAGACATGACTTAGCAGGTTTTACTGGCTTAAAAATGTTTTTTGGAGGTGGCCATGGGTTGAAGTCTGACCACTGAAGACTGCTGCCTGGTTTCTCTGACATGCCTTCTGCTGGCCGTAGCATCACACTGCACTTGTACATAAAATATTATATATGAATTTCTGTACTTACAGTAAAGAATTTGATGAAATACTGGATGACTGTGGCAGAAATTACTGCACAATAGAGCGCGGCGTAGGCCAGGAACAAGACAAAGTACTTGTAGTTTGAGAATCCGACACAATTATTCACCCTGAAAGAAAAGAAAACAGGGGCAGAAACAGGAATCAGTGACATGCGTTTACTTATCTGTCCACTTGCTACCTCTGCAGAATAAAACTAAGATGAAAACAGCCTACTACAAACAATAAATGTCATATGAATAACACTTTTGAAAGGAAAGTGCACTTCACCCATGATAGGAATAAAAATGGTTAAATACAGAAGTGTGTAGATACTTGGAACAGTTATGACAAATAACATACCAGGGGCAGTGATGATCCATCTTCAGCACACACCTTCAGTGAAGGGGAAGGGTATAGGAAAAAGATAAAGCCCACTATTACAATCTAATAGACGTTTATATTTTAGACTTTTTCATGATGCTGTTATACAAAGTGAGTGCATCGGTAGAAAAAGAAAGCAATGCAAAAGATAACAAGAATGTGTAAACACAGTCAAGAAAGCACTCACCTCTCACAGGTTGAGCAGTGATGGCAGCGGTCGGGTTTGATTACCTGGCAGTGGTCACAATATCGAATGGCTGCCAAGAGCAAATCAAAGCACCATTATTAGTGTTTGTTTTTCCTCATACACTAAACAAACAAGTGACTGCACACATATGAAACAGCACCATGATGCTGCTCTACTAGTTAAGTCTATAGTGACATAAAGCCAAATCATAGCCACTGACAGAAAAAAAAGTTCTCTATAGGCACAAACAGATAAGTGCTATAAAATGATCATAGTTGATTTCAAATATTTACAAGTAGAGGATTACTATCATCGTTACTAAGCTCAGTATTTATAATGAATGCATAATTATAAGCAGAAATGCAATCAATTGTAAAATTATGACACAGGCATTGAGGCTATGTCATAGTGACTGGCTGCATAACCAGAGGGGAAAAAAGCTATTTTGTCCTAAATGGTTCCAGATTTCATAAATTATAGCACATAGAAATGTGTATCTTCTTAACCATGTTTGCTAATTTTCCCCAATTCAAAACAGATAACATTCTAGAGTAGATGTCCTGAAAAAGGCCTACAGACCACTATTCATTTTACTGTTGAGCCCATTTTTTGGTGGAATATCTCCCTTTAACTCTGCTACTAGTGATAGTTGTCAAGCTCGGATGTGTTCAAACTGATCTTCAGGTGTGTATTCTGCATTTTTAAACACCTTAATAAAATGTCCCAAGCTTTTTACCCTGATTTATTATTTTCTCTCAATTGATAGGTTCAAAGCAGTTGTCTCTGACTAGGCTAGTTCAGCATTTCGTTAGTTGATTATTTTCCCATCCTAATATTAAACATCTACAACTCTTCTTTTTATAATTTTAGTGGGTTAATAAAGGTTTAACATAAATATGGAGAAGTGATTAGTTATCCAATTTCCTTGTCAAATATCCAAGGCAAGGTGTTTTAATACGTGTGGAAAATGGTAGAGGAACCAAGAGGCAGCGAGAGCCAGGTGTGGCCCACTGAGACAACAAGACTCACCTGTGTCCAATTAACTATCCTGTTATCCTGTTTGTGTGTCTCAGTACACACGGGAGAGAAGAGCTAGTTGGTTCAAGACAACTGGGATGGTTCCTATTAGGATAAACCCATTTGAACGGCCCTTCAATTCGTAATTCGTAGTTGGACACTGGGGACTCTTTCCCCTGCTCTTAATTCCCCAGTGTCGCTCCATTAACGTCACATAAAAGTAAATCAGCATGGCATGTTCAAAGTGGATTTTAAGAACAAATAACAGGATGTTTTAAGCTTTTAAACCTTAACATTTCTGTTTGTAGATGACATATTTTAATACCAGTTAAAACAGCTAGATACTTGAAAATTGGAAGGTTAACTTGTTCTATGTAACTTTAACTATTTGAAAGCTTTGAGGTGGGAAGTAGGAAATTCCGAAGAATGAAGTTTTCCAGGTTGTCCAGTTGTTGTTTTGTAATAGACAGACAGGACTTATGTGTGTATGTAATAATAATGGAGAAGGCATCTCAGAGCCCTTCCTTCTATTAATAAAACACCAGTCTGCAACAACAATACTATTGCTCAGAACAACTTCCTAACTGTCATTTTCTCTGGAAGTGAAGAGGCTTAACAGCGACAGCCTCACCTCCTCCAGGCGTACGTGTGTAAACAGGCAGGTTCATGGCCACTTTCTTCAGAATTTCCTGCTGCATCTCGGCTCTCTCCTCTTTCTCATACAGCTCCTTCTCTGCTTTGGGTAGACAAAACTGACAGGAGGAAAAAGACCGCGTCATAGAAAGGCAAACACATAATGCATTCCATTTGCAATGGGCAGCCATGAAAGATGTTTGTAAAATCATCAGTTCTAGATAGTGTATTTTATCTAAATCATCTGCTTCTAACAGAAAATCAAGGCACTCATGCTAAAACACAACTTTTAGAGGTCCAAATTCTTCCATTTACTTAACCCTCAAGTGATCAACATAAAAAGAAAAAGAAGTCGCAAAAATAAACTTCATCCACATTAATAGATTTACCAAGTACGCTGATGCTGTAATTATTGTATAATTGTTCAATTTTTACATTTTGCTACCTAAAAACAAAACACTGGTGTCACCTGCATTGGCTTTACATAGGGGAATAGTAAGCCATAACACATGTAACCCATGTGTGGTCAGTATGTAATGTTACTGAGATAATGTCATGATAAATTGCATATATCCTTGTTTTGAATGTGATCACACTCTGTTCTCTGAAAGTTATTTGTGAACTCAATCAGTGCTACATGTTCACAGGCTCTCTGGTTACTGCTGCTAAACTCTTCTACAGCCACAGACCTGACTTCATACTGCAGCCCAAAACTGTCACATTTACACTTTTTCCCCACACTTTACTGTGCTGATCACCTGACAACTGCATGTCAATCACATGTATTATTTATGTGGTCATCATTTGGGTGACCCCAAATGATATATCATCACCTATAAGACACTCCAAACACACATCACTCCAAATTAAGGCAGAAATCAGAAACAATGGTATGCATTTATTGAAGTCGAATTGATTGACAAATTCAAGCAATTTTGGAAGGATCAAATGTATTAGTATTCTAAAAGTATATGTCCGGGTCGGGGTCAGATCTGACCCTAGTTGGTCACTTGAGGGTTAAACCCACCAACCCCCACCACACAGATACACACACACACACACACACACACACACACACACATCTGGCCTACCGCCTTCGAGGGGCCCTCTGGCCTGGAGAAGATAGTCTTCCAGTAGGACCACATGAACATGAAGAAGAAAATATGAAACACCACCAAGTAGCTGACTGTGGAAACAAGAACAAAGAGAGAAGATGCTTCAAATGCAATTACATATGTATCTTAAACAGATCTTTATTAATCTTTTAATAATCTGAAAACATTCGACACTAGGAGAATTACAGAATCAAATATGTGAATTATAAAAGGTTGTAAATATGTGGATGTAACTTACTTCGTTCTGTATTATCTGGGATTGTAACTGGGATTGACACAAAAGAGGGCAGAAAGAAATAGGTATTAGTGAGAGTTAATGAATGTGCCAGGAACGCATTACAACACATCTTTCTTTACCCCTAACTCCATCTCACCCCAGCCCCCTTCCTCACGCCATGCGGTAGCAGCCTGGCACGGCCAGCAGTGACCCACCCACAAGAGAGAGCTTTGTTTAGCCAGCAGGGATGTCCCTGTCCTGACCACAGCCGCTGAGTGACAGACATATCTGGGTCTAGGCCTACATGCTGGTATTGGTACAGTCAGTACAGGCTGAGAGGAGGCATAAAAAGCTGCTCTGTGTACAGACCTGAGCAGGTCGAACTGGTATACAATACTCTAAACTGAAGGAACGTGAAGTAAAGACAGTAAGCCCAAGTGTGCCAAAACAACCGGAAACCGATATTTAAATACATGCCTGTTGCTTGGCCATCAATATTTTTGTATGGAATTGTAATGAAATAATAATGAAATTGAGTTACTGTTTGCTGTAATTGTTTCAGACTGAAATGTTTTGAATTCATATTAAACATTCAAGGCAGCTCTGATGGATTTTTAATTTTTGTTTTACATATTAGTTAGCTTTTCGATGACTTTTCCTGTTCTACATACAGCATGCTGCTTTCAAAGTAAAGTATTTCATTAGTTAATTAATTAATTATTAATTTATTTATTTATTTGTAATGTAGAATAATGGAAATTAATGTTTTCACACACACCTGCTCATGACAACAAGGAATACTGAATCATATTTGTTGTTTAAAAATAATGATGCATACATAATGGCATTCCTGCACTCTGGGATAAATCTGACAGTTTTCAAACAAAGTATTTGAGTACAACAAGAACACAGTAACTAGCCTCTTCCTCTGAACTGATCATATTTTTGAATATCATGTTGTTATATTTATTCATTTCTATCCTGGATGTTACTCATGGATGTTACACTCTGTTACTATTTGATCCTAACTGCCTTATTACACCTTAATGGTCTTGTAATTGGTCATCATTCCTTCCTTCTTTCATTCATTCATTCATTCAGCATTTCACTAACACATTTGTGCTACTGTATTCAAATGCTTGTAGCCTGGTAAAAAGACTTTATTTTGTAATTTATCTGTAAATTAATGCATTTATTTTCAGTGTTAAGAAATTTGTTACAAAGTCAAAAATTTAATTGTTTCAAGTACTCAGTTGCATGTGACATCACCAACGTTTAGAACCAAAACTTAACCACCAGTCCGCTTTGAGAGACTTTCTGTTTGACCATTATAAATTATAGTCGTCCTCACTGTAATTGTTTAGAAAAAAAAGGTCAATTATTTTACATTCACTGTCATTTGTAAAATGCCCATTCGTGACCAGTTCTGTCTATATATTGATAATGCTACGGACCGTATTAAGGCTTTATAATCTGGAGCCACAATGAAATCCTCATGTGTAACAGCTCACTGAAGACAATACTGGACATTAGAGAAACGACAGAGAGCAGAGCCGTAAAGTAAACCGTTTGATGAGAAAAGATTTGAAATCATATCAAACTGAATGTCCAGTGACCAGTGTCCCCCCGTGTTGTAACGCAGAAAATGTTAGACTAAATGTTAAGTTTGTGTCGCAAAAGTAGACCTATATCGCGTCTACATTTTTTCTAGCCTTTAAAAGTTGAACACTGGCATTTAAAGACCTATCATGTTTGGCATTATTCTGGACTGGACTTCCTTAGTGTCTATTTATTTGACCTTTTGTATTTTTTGCCAAAAACTAATTTGTTCTGTTAACTACGACCATAGCTGCCCCTAGACTCTCTCTCTCCTCTCCCTCCCCTGCCACTTTCGCCAAACTTGTCATCTTTTTTTAATGTACTGTCAACCATGAATATGTCTATTTGAATTGTTGTCTCACATGAATATTGAGACAGCATAATGAGTTTGCGTTCGCACACTCGTCAATGTGTAACCTAGGTATAAATCTCAGTCCAATCAGCTGACCAAAGTTTGCGACCCTGATTTTTTTGTTTCAGTACACGCAGACATTCGCACTGCAATAAATTCGTGAAAAAAGTATTTGTACTTACAGACACAAAGCTCCACGACATACGCGTAATATGACCAACCAATAACAAGGTTTATAAACAAGACAGGTAACCAATTGAGACCTTTTTTACAGCACCTCAATGCATGAGGGGGCGCCATCTTTAATCCGTGTGTGCAGGACATTAGTTGTGACGTCAAATTCCGGGTTTTAAAGCGTAGTCTCAAAGATACTAAAGAAGCAAAATAGTAAACAGGACTCTGCATGTCTGTTTGTAGGCGCACTTCGCCAGCACGTTTCAAGTTAACGCTGGCCTATGGAAAGTGTCACTGAATTCATTTGTATGTTGATGCATTTTTATCTATAACGTTTTGGCTCGACGACTGTCTCGTCAGACAACATAAACACAGTTACAGCCCACATCGACGTTTGGTCCATGTTATGAATATTAATGAACGTCCCGGCTCATAATGGCTCATAATCAGTCTATCTGCCAGGCCTAGCCTGCGGCCACTCTCATACACAAGTCGGATATCTTGAACCTCGGCATCTTGGGTTTGGGTGGCACCTGCCAGTGGCATATCCCGTCCCAAAAACTGCTTATGATTGCCGTATAGCTCCCCGGGACATCAATGTCAACAATATGTTTGCATCGTTTTCTATTTGACAATATAATTGGTTTGCCATTGAACTACAAGTTTCATTCACCTATGTTAAGAATGAACTGTAGTTGAGATAAACATTTGCATTGTTTACTAACCCCATAAACTTTTTTTTGAGAATATAATTAACTTATTAAAAGTCCCCTTTTCATAAAATCTGCTTATAACAGGTTACCACAGGAAGTAAAGATAAAATTTCAGTGCAGCAGTCCTTGAAAATAATTATGACAAAGCCATTCAAAGAAGACGTGGAAAACACTACAATCACTCCATTTTCCATTTTTAAAAGTACTTTTATTGTAAACTGCAATCACATCAGATCTTGTTTCACATTTTATGCAGCTATATTACTTTTGAGAAATGACAGCATGCTGTACACACTCAAACCTTAACCCACCTTCACTAGACATCCCTTCCATCCCTTTCTTTTTAGTGAGATCTTATATGCAATTAAAGCCAGCATTGGATGTCTTCTATCAGTAAAGGACTGTGGAAGGATAGAAACATAATAATCTCTGCCATACAATATTTGTATAAATTACAATTGCACTTGGATACATCAAGCTAAGTTGTAGTGCTAAGTTGTCCTAATTTGGTTTTAATTAATAACCTACTTGAATGCATAAAGCACCAAGGCAGCGATATGAAGACACATAGTGAAGCCCAAAAGTTCACTGTGTATGTTCACTGTATATGGAGGCAGTCTTGAGAGAGGAGGGTGTCTACCGCTGAGGCAAGGCAGTGGGTGAGGGGGAGTCGGGCGAATGGGAACGTCTTCTGGTTGGACTGCTGCTGGGTGAACCACGGGGTGATGAGTAGGGTGACAAGGCCTGGAGCATACGACCACTCCGCTCCTGAATCACATGCTAAAGATGGAGATTGAGAGCCAGAAGAGTTAATATTGTGTTTTGTTTTGATTAGTTCTGAATGAAAGGAAATAGCTGAAATGCATTTTGTATTTAGCCTAAAAGACTGAATTAAAGGGAAATTCCACCCTTATATATTCTTATACTTATGTACTCTATATCAGTCTGAGTTGTTCAATGTCCTCCATGAGGTATTTTGCAATAACCTGTTATTATTTACCATTACCTTCTAGCCACTTTCCTTCAAACTCTTATCTTTTTGTACTTCAGTTAGTGATTTCCTACATTTCACAAAATGCCTTTCAACAACACAAAGAATGTGCTTGTATTTGTTGCATTAATCATTTATTTAAGTAAGTGGAGGGAGAAGTAGCAATAGCAGAGCGTGCTTTTCTATATGAGACAAACATGACCGTTATGCCCCTTACTCAAACCACAAGATGCGTTGTGACTGCATTCGATGGAGAAACTCGTATCTCTTCCTCCTCTATGGATTTTCCACCAAATGACGGCGCTTTGCCAGAAACCATTTTTTTTCTTAGAGTCAGAGTTAGATATTAGAGAGATATGGTAATATTCACTGAGGAGGAGTAATTTAAAGGTAAACATACCCACGCTCCATCTGGACCAAAAAGCTCCAGGAAGTTGCCAATGAATTCTCGTGACTTCTCCTCCCACTTGTGGATGAGGTCTTGACTCTTCTCCTCCACTCTGTAGACAAAGTGTTTGGACTTCTCCTCCACCGTCCGGACCGTCTCTTTCATCTTATCCACCTGGTTCTGGAGCCGATATTTGTTTTCCTGCATTAAAACCAAAGGACAGAGAAGGACTAGTTGACCATCAGTAAATTTGCATTCATGTTCTACATTGTATTATACCCAGTTTTTCACCCATATCCAGTTATGAATTTAGATGATAGATGAATCTTACGTTAATGAATCCAACATTCAGTTCTCGTGCTGTGTAGCCTCTTTGCAGGTTCCGTCGGACGTAGACGTCATAGTCTCGGACTATACGAGTGATCAGATCAGATGTGGAGATGCCTTCTGTCCTCTGAGTGGCCACAAACATTCCTGAAACAAATCCACAAAGGTTTCAAACACATATAACCCATTCACATGATATTCTCAAGTGGTATTCTGGCATTCTCATCATAATGGGTTAAATAAATATCCATGTTCTTACCTGCTTCTTTGATGTGTTTATAGACATCGTCTGATCCGGCTGAGGTGTAAGGGATGTCATCATGAGCCACAAAGTCAATCTAGAGTGCAACACAACAGCATTCAGAACTGACATCTTTTTTTCATCTGTGTGACATTGATGAAGGTGTTTTCCAGGGACCCAGTGACCTTATGTCTCTTGAGGAATTCCGGGGTCAGGCTCCAGGGAGCGTCCTGTACCACCTCATCGACGTAGCGGCAGTGCCTAAGGGCCTCGTAGCGCTCATCCTCCGTCATCACCGTGAAGCCCTTATACTTGTGAGTGAGCTCATCGTTGCAGACTGGACGTGCAGACACAGAGGACCCGTGGCATTAAACCAGGAATAGGCCATAATCTGAAATTTCTAAACTATAAGATTCATGAATATATAAATTAAAAATGGTCTTATTTGCTTCTTGCCTGCGGAGTTTTTGCAAGGGCTAATTAGACCCAGTTTAAACGTTTTCCCTAAAAGACTGAAATTGTTTTAAGAAATGTTATGTTTTGGAAGTAGAAATTGGGGTTAGGTATCAAAACCAGCTAAATAGAAAATATTAAACAGCAATGGGAAATAATATAGAAGTAATAAAAAAAACATTAAATTAAAAACAAACCTAGATTCTCAGAAATGAAAAATGTGTGTCCATACTGTTACAGTATTACAGTTTTCATACTGTACACAGAAGGTTAAACTGTCTTAAACTGTTAATGGGTTACTATCATCTGGATACATAATACCCTGCCTGTAGTGAGCATTCAGGTTGTTGAATTGTCTTTGTTGCGGACAGAGAGAGAGAGATTCAAACTTTACCTCCAACTATCAGGTGTGTGTTGGGGAACAGATTTTTGGCCTGCATCAGAGCTCGAGCGTGTCCCGAATGGAAAAGATCAAAGATCCCATCAGCATAGACTCGCACAGGACGGTGAGCTACGAAATAAGAAATTAACAGGAATGTCCTCAAATATCACTGTGGTATTACAATCCTCCCTCTGCTTCTCTTTCTTTTTATAACTCAGCCACTTTCAGCTTCCCTGTTTTCTTTGCTGCTGTAAACTGAGATTGACCTGATATGAGGACACTCGCCTCCATTGAACAAAATTTGGCACTCCGTTTATCTGGTTCATCTGAAATCACAATTTCTCTACAAGGATCAAATATCACATTTATTTATCTGCGATTGTAGACTGGAATAATATAAAATTGTGTACAGAATGTCAAGGAAGAGATCCATTTGTCCAAGTTATAAGTGCATGACATGAACTGGCAAATAGAAACTAGCTGAAATGTGTAACCTGGTGTGCCCCTCCGTGCCTGGGCAATGGTCAGCTTTTCATGTGGGACGTCCGATTCACAGCCTGAAGCCTTAGAGAAAATGGCTGGCTCCCTCAGAGTCTGATTTCAGAGACAGGAAAAAAACACAAGGAAATTAAACCTGTCATCAAGTATGAGCCAGATCTATTTCTATTATCTATATCTATATCAGGTGTATTTTCCAGTTCAGTTCAGTTCAGTAAAATTCATTTTGATTCAATTCATCTTCATTGTCTTTCCACAAAAAAAAGTTTTTATTGAGATCATGCACTCCAAACACGTGTTAAAATGAGAGCAGCATGGATGCTACAAAATCAAAACAGTGCAGTAAGACAACAAAGTACAACACTGTAATGTAAGGTCAAAGGTCAAATACTGGGAATTTAAGAATCAGGGTTGGGAAGTAGTGTAATATTAACAGTAATAGCACACATGAGTGACTCAAGTAGTCAAGTATTTCAAGTACAGTACTGTAAAATTAAAGGTAGGGAAGGGCAGTCCTCCCTGGATTGACTTGATATCAATAAATGTGGACAAATTGAACCCACTGTATTAAATGCAGTCACACCCATTTACCAACCTCTTTAAACCTCTATCACATGGTGAGAAAGATTTTATCAGAGCAAGATAAGACCACAACAATATTAAATAATCGTAAGATTCTGAGGTAATAAGAGTTTCATGGACTTTGTGTTGTATGCAGATACATATACACCGCTTTATCTGCTGTGTTGTAATGTACACTTTGAACTCTTATACTGCTTGAAGTCCACCAGTGATGTTAGGGTTAAGTGGTGATATTATGTGGCATTTAACTACAAGATTAGTGGTATTTTAGTGTACTACCACATTTGTAATGCAGACATTTTTTTTCTTTTTTTCTCTTCTAGGCACTATGGGGGAAAATAAATAAATAATCATAGCCATAATCTGTAGGCCCTGAAATCAAAACACACACACAGACCATGCCTATATTATAAGATTCTGCAGCTGTGAAACATGGTTATACATGTGAGCCTGCAAACACTTTACGTAATGAACCTCAGCACTGCGCATGACAGTCTGACAAATGTATTACACAAATATTTATTGTTAAGTTATTTTATTTATGGCATTGAAAAATTATGATGTTATAAAAAATACAAGCAATTAATGAAGAAATTGATGATTTTATTATCGTATGAGATTATTACATATTATATTGCAGACTTAAAAATGAGTCCTGGCCTAATCAGTTACCCCTCCACTCCCAACCAAAAAAAAAAAAACAAAACTTCAGAAAATCTAACCTCTATAGGACCTGTTCATGCAAACAGAGTGAGACACACATATACAGAGAAAAAGACAATATCGGAGATATTAATTTTACCTATACAATAGACATTTTTTCGTTAAACTGCTAGTACAAATGTTTCAAATTTTCAAGCTATCCTTGTTTAAAGCTTTTATTTATGGACTTAAAGTTAACATGATTTTTCTTAAAATATGGAAAAAATAAATCACTTTGTGCAAAAATTAGTGCAATGGTGAGAAAATACACAACATGTCTTATAGTTCAACAGGACTCACCCTGCGAGGGCCTCCTCTCTGGCTCTGCGGGGCCTGCTGGGGGACATTGTTCCCTCTGCCTCGTCTCTTTCCCACCATGCTGGATGTTTTACTTCCTTGTTCACTTGTCAAGCCGCTGTGGCCACTTACTCAATGGCCTCACAGTCACACAGGGCCGAGCTCTGAGTCTGTGTGTGTTTTTAAGTATGCATCCCATCAGCCTGCTTGACCCTGATGACGGGAAAACATAGTGGGCAAAGTTCAAGCCACTCTGGTGAAGGCATTCAGAAATTTAGACTGCACTTGTCATCAATACTGACTCTGAGCAAAGGGGGGAGTCTCTCTTGTATAGTAGCCTAACACTGAGACAAAAAGGCAGGCCTGAAAACTGCTAGTAGTACTAGACTGTGTGTTGTACACATCACAGTCTGTAATCATAATCTGGAAGATGTTTTATGTGTTAGCCAAAACGTTCATGTTGATGTTGCAACCTTGTAATTTGTTGTTGTAGTACAGTATGCAGGGAAAAGCTAAAAAAGCTCAACTGTATTTAAAGTTGAGCTGTCTTTTACATGGCAGCCTTTGGAACCAAACACAGGGAGACAATCTGCTCCAGCTAGTTACTCAGTCCCACTTTGATACAGCCTGCCTACCTATTATGGAATATCTGTTGTGACTCTGTTGGTGGGGCTGGTATCCCCACCTACTGGTAAGCAACCACTGTCATTATTTACATTAAAACACTTGCACATCCATTCATACA
>OMKZ01000575.1:7109-41367 GCA_900302535.1 Neoniphon sammara
CACACACACAAACACAAAACACACCCACACACACACCCACACACACACACACACACACACACACACACAAACACACACAGACATGCACACACAATCAAACATGCAGGCACGTTCACGAACACAGGGAGGGCAGGCTTTGGCCACTATGGACAGATTAATAACATGTGTGGCAAAGCATCTAACAAGTTGAATAAGTGAGATTCTGAATGGTGAGAGCCAAAGATGCAGAAACTAGCGGTCTATTGCCCCTTTTCTACCAAAATGTCCTGCAGCTGAAGTTCCTGGAGGAGGCTTCTACCTTAAACTTTTTTTTTTAAACTATTATTATTGAGATTACTGTTTTGGCATTTCTGCTTTATTCGGCATTGATAGTAGAGATAGACAGGAAAGATGAGGGAGAGAGAAGGGATGACATGCAGCAAAGGGCGTGGGTCCGAATCGTACCTGTGCCACCGCGGTAATTATATGTGGTACATGCTCTACACAGACTGTCCCATACCTTAAATTCTTGTGTGTTTGTGCCTCCACCTCAGTCCCGAGAACAGCAAACTTTATGCAAATAAGGAGGAGGTGTCAAGTCATCCTGTGTGACTGACAACTACAAAACTGTAAACATGGAAGCTGTTGAAGCTGTTGTTATATTCATGGCCATATACTCCTGTGCCGCTGTGGTGCTATATTTAGCATCACAGCAGAGACGTGCAGAGGTCAAAAATGAGATTTAGCTAAAGTTAAAGAGGCCACAAAAACGGAAGCTGCTTTTACTTAGAAAAACAGGAGATCAACTCTGACATAGCATGCAGTTGCATAGCAGAGACGAACAGTATGTTTTTCTCTCAATTACAAGCCAAACAATCTCTTGGTAGAAGGATCTTTTAATAGTTTGAGGTCATTCATGTTAATTTAAAACAACAGTGGTGATACTTTCATGCTAGTTGCATCATATGCTTAACTAATCAGTGCTAAAACTCAACCTTGACGGAAGCTGCAGGCACTGTTTTGGGGCAAAATAGGGACAGTGGTTCCTGTAGTGGAAACAGGGGTAAGAGTTCCTGGTTCCTCAAAAGGGTTCCTGTGTTCTGGGGACAGTTCCTATGGTGGAAAAGGAGAATACTAAACCCTAAAAAAATCATCCCCTCACCACCACTGCAACTCATCAGACCCTTGATCTCAATAATATAGATGAGCCAGCTTCCATCGCCCCCATCCCCCCCACCTGCTCCATTCAACCTGCCATGGCTGATCACTCCCTTTCTACCTCTGCTCTAATTCCCCATCATCCCCTGCAAACCATCTATGTTATGCACATACACATGCTGACCACAACAAGTGTGTTGAGCGGAGGAATGGATATGAACGGTCTGACACTCTTTCTGCTTCTTTTTGCCTCTACATCCTTGCTCTTACCCAGTTCCCACCTCATTTTTTACCATCCCCCCTCCCTGAATGCTAAATGGAGTAAGATGTCCTGGGAGATGAGTGCAGATGAATTCATTCCCTCCGCCAGGAGCCAAGTGCACTCATCCGACCTGACGTGAGGCCCCAAATGATCGAAGGACCTTTGACCTTTTAAAACTCATCGAGGCCAACGATCTGATGAGGCACTCCTGTAAAGGGGGGGAGGGGACACGAGGAATGGGGCACCAGCAGAAACAGCTACAACTGTCAAAGGGAGATACAGCACTACTGCACACTGCAACACTGCCTTCAAAAAGACCACACTGGCAAATGCACATGGGAGTCCTTGGGCATTAATATTTATGTAATTCAGAGTGACATATAGGGAGCTGGAGTTACATTCTTTAATGTACTTCCACTACACTCAAGCAGAGATCAGGCACCAGATGAGAAATGAGCGCAGGAAGGAGTCTGTCCTTAATCGCAGAGCTGGCCAGGCTTAACAACAGCATCCCAAATAAGCCCAGATTTCCTTATTCCTCAGTTCCTTATCTCTAAACTGCAGCAGGCTCTAAAGAATGTCAGAAAGATGGCAGTGTTTGGAAAGCACCAGGCGCTGGCAGCCGTACAACTTGTGCTCAGGGTCACCAACCTAGCAGAACTAAGAAGAAAGTCTTCCATATAAACTTGTGTTTTTGAATTGGAGATACTGGTGAATTACAAACAGAGCAATGCATCCTGCAGGATTAGATAAGACCATCAACTACCCCAGGCCACTGCTATAAATAAGAACGTGAACTTGATACGGAGATGAGTCAATAACTTGGCTCAATTAGCAGTTTCGTATCAATACAATGGCAGGCTGGCAGGAAATAAAATGTTTGTCCAGTAAACCTTCTGACCTCAAAATATCTCTGCAATGTCATATGAGCCTGATCCCATGACAAATAAAACAGAAGAGATTGAAACATATTTATAGTACAAAGTGGTTCTTAAAGTGCAGGCCAGGGAGTCCCAGAAAAATGAGGAAGAGCTTAATTTCACCATAATTTCTTTCATGAAAAACTATCCCAGTTAGAAGATGTGTAACAAAGGCTATTCTAATTATAGGGTTCACTCTCACTGTTATCATCTGCCCACATGTAGTAGAGACAGTTACACCATTCAGTACAAAATCAACAACAGCCACCATCTTCCAATGTGGGACTCCCTGGGGCAAATTTCTATCAAAGCGGGGTTCATGGTCAAATGTGTGTTTATTTGTGGGTCTGTGGCAAGAAAAATGTTCGCAGGCTCTGGATATAAAACTGTATAAGCCCAGCCCTGGACATGTTGTTGATTTTCCGCAGCGCACACACACACACGCAGGCAACAAGAGGACTGTGAGGTGGGGAAGCCAGCAGCAATCTGTGAACTCAAAGAAACAGAGCAGCGCCGACTAAGCAGGGAATTGGCTCTGTTTGAGCAGAGTCTGGGGAAAAGCAAGAAATCTCCTCGGGGACCTGAGGCTCAGACTGCCTTTCACTCACAATTAAATGAAATGACAGGAAACAATTAACATACGTTCTTTTCCCTCCTTACAAACCCCCCTCGCAAGAAAATGTCAAAAGTCGCTACCTATGAGGATGGATCTTTGTGTGCAACCTGAGGTGAATGTGACAACGAATCAAACAACAACATACAGGACTACTTTGCGTGTTCCCATATGAAATCTAAGCATAGATTTTTGCAAGATATAGGCTTGCATTGACATCTGAATCTTAGTGTTTATGCGCTCAGCCTAAATAAAAATCGTCTTGTGGGTGAAGCAGTTAAGGGCGTTGTAATTATGCATCTGCTGCTGCGGTCAGATATGCAGCACCTGGTTGTGTGTATCCAGCAGTTCAGCGTTCGGTGGTTTGGCCGGGGCCCATAAAGCTCAGAGCTGAACTGTACGCTGCTTTACAATGCTGTTTACATTGCAGAGAGGTTCGCAGGCTTTCAGTAAACATAGCCTGGGGAAGGTGGGTGCTGCATGAACACACTGAGTGACTGCTGGGCATTGTAAGAATTAGCTGTGTACAGAGACTTGTTGTTGGGACCTGAACATAGCGTCTGGGACATTGTTAGCCAGGATGTGTTATGTAATCTCCTCTGCCCTCACTCACTCTTCTTTAAGGCTGGAGGAGTCCCATATAAAGACTAGCATTCACTGTCACATGTGCAGTCCCTCCAGCTCTGGATCCCACAGCGTCCCACCCCCTGTGGCTGAACTCCAAACGTCCACGGCAGCTTTCAATACGCTCAGGAGGAGGAGGGGTGCGGTTGGTCTCGTCCACATTGACAGACAGTGTGATTACAGAAGGGAAGAGAAAAGGGAAATCAGGCCACTGTCACTCCAGATCATTATCCTCAGTCAACAGCCTTTATAAATCGCATAAAAGGAAGGCTAGTTCAAATGATGTCGCAAAGAAAGAGGAAAAAAAAAAAAAAACAAGTGAGATGGAATATACTACTCTGGCTTCACATTAGCTCTGCTTGGCTGGGCCAGCGCTCCCTAAACACATAATACCGCTGCTGCAGCCGCATGTACAGGGAAAGGCCAGGCCAGCGTCGTCCAGCCCTGCACTGTACAGCTCCTCAATGTATAAGCATTCCCTTCCACTGTCTGAGTCTAACAGGGCTTCCAATACACACCAGTAACTCCAGTATCTCAGGCTTGTCTAAAACAGTCACACACTCCCATGTCGTTGATAACAGTGAGCCATGAGAACAGGCCAAAGGCGACCTCATGTGCAAGTATTTTTGTGCCTCAGTGAGTGGATGCTGAGCAGGACTGCTCTGCTACATTATGCAAAAGTATGAACTGAGCAGAACTACAGGAAAAAATGATTACAGAAGATAAGTCACCCAGATGTTACTGTTTCAGTGTGCTGCCGGCATGTATTAATATTTCATTTACATTTCAATGTTCTAGATGAAGACCACATAATGATTGATCATATGATGTTCCTGAAACTAATAAGGAGTTCTTAGAGGAAACCTAAAATGCCTTGAATTTCTTATATCCATTCATTAACGACTTAAATGATTTTGACGATTGATTTCCCTAAAGCGTATGTTTCAGCTTTCCATTCACTGTTGAATAAAACAAAAAAGAAAAAACAAAACAATACGCTTCATTACACCTCTTTGTCAAACTGCAGTATTTATTGCATCGTGTGGTGTGAAGCATTACCAATGGGAATAAAATCGTGCCATGGCTCAAGTTGTGATAATTTACGAATCCTAAGATAGACCACCAACATTCAATAAACTGACAACATGAATTCTTAGCGTGAGAAATCTCCATTGTAATCTAATTTATGGACCAACGGAAACACAAACAAGACCAACATCCTCAAGCCAATTTGTTCTGTCAGCTTAAAAAAAAAGGAAAAAAGAAAAAACACAATGACAGACTACAGACCATGACTATACTTTCTAATTTGTCTCATGTCAGTGAACTGGCAACATGAAAGGAACTAACAAAAAGCAGATACTTTCTCACAATTGATAAAAGGCTGTTTAGGAGAGAGTTCCTTCCTGGAAAAAGGCTGATACCCAGAAAACCTGCACATTCCTCCTCAGTATTGTGCACAAAGCAGAGCAGAGCAGGTCAGCTCACAACAACACCATGGCATAGCCCCAAAACAACCCCAAACAAACAGCATACAGTAGTATTACTAAAATGCACAAACATGGGCACACTTCATACACCACTAATTTGTAAAATATGTATGACAACTTAAAGAAATCTATGCTCACACTGTGTAGTGTAATGCCTTTTGAGGCAGTCCTGCGGCTGCTGTACCTTAAATTGAATTTCTCCCCAACCTCCTCCACAAAAACAGCGTGGAAGCACTGCAGTGCACTGGTGAGGTTAAGTGAAGGATACTGGCTCCAGCAGCACTGCCTCAATGGCTTGCGCGCACACACACACACACACACACACACACACACACACACACACACACACACACACACATATACACACACACGCACACACACACACGCCAGAGCTGAGCACATTATAGCACATCTGTCACGGCTCTGCTCCATTTGACTTGTTAATTACAATCAACCTCTATCAGAAACAAGTCAGCGTACTTTTCCGCTATGAAACAACTCATCCAGTGGCTATTTGCTCCTTGGCTTACCCAACATCAATTTGACACTCAAGGACACAGATGTGCGCATGGGGGTTTCATGCAGTATTAGCCTACATTTTGTGACTTCAAGACGAGCTCATCTTTCAGGGTTTTAGGGTTTGTGTGATCATTCCTTAAGACAATCCTTTGGAGGTTTCTCTCATGCGCTGCTAAAGCCCCGTGCTTGCTCTCATGTCATCTAAACCAATCGATGAATGAACAGAGGCAGAGTGGAAGGGAGAGAGAAAGTCTACAGAGGAAAAAAGGCATGCTGTCTAGGCTCATCCACACCCAGTCCTGTCTGCACATTCAGACAGACCCTTTCTTTTTTCGCTACAGTAGGAAGGAGGTATGCACACCAGCACTCACCAAATCCCCTCTTATCTCACATTGGAGGCTGGCTGGGACCTGAGAGGTCAGTCGCCCCGATTGTCTGGGCCCGCTGAGGGGAACACAGAGAGAGTTAACCCCCTGGGTCACGACTGGTCCCTGGACTCGGTGTCCCTCGGGTTAATGACTGGCCAGCACTCATTCTCCCCATTGTGGCCCAGTGACAGACATGTAGACAAAACATGCAGGGGGGGTCAGCAACTTTCTGTGCTCTTTTCCCCAACATTCCTGATATGGAGACTAATGAGTCCCAAAGGGAACAGAAGCTGTGGACATAATTCATCTTGGCGGACACATTTTCCTATACGCTTGACTATAGCAAATCCATAATGCATGAACTTGAGGTATTTTGGATTGACATTGTTAAATGATTGGCTTGGTGAAACAAAGAGCGATCCTCCCCTGCTCACAGCTCTGACAAGTGGTGTTTGCTCTGCTGACCACTGTGCAGACATTGCAGTGAAAGGATAACAAATAGAGGCCAAAGTGAAACCACTGTGTCCACACCAGGAACGAGAACGACTCCTCTGAAAAGGCCCACTGGGTTTAGAGCACCTCAGAAAGGTGGTGCTTTATAATTAATCAGAGAAAATTAACGGCCAGAGCATTTTAACCCACTATAGATAACCAGGGTAGCAAGTAAATAGCAACAAGGCTCTTCGGTGATCGTCATGACGACGACAGTCCTCTAACCGAGCTGACCCACATTTCAGCACTGTGCCTGGAGATCAGGGAGATTATCGAAAGGAATCTTGGCCTCGACCCAAATGGAAAATGATCTTATAGTTACATTCATGGTGACTTTCAGATAGATGCATCTATAAGCCACCACCATACAGTAAACATCATATGGCGCTCTGTCTGCCAATTGTGTGTGTGGGACTGAGCTTAGTGCTGAGGGCCATGTGGGGTCAGCATTATGGGTTTAGGAGGTCATGATTTATACAGTGTGGTCTAAGCTGGTCATATGATGATGTTCTCACTGTAACCGCTGGCAAAGAAGTTAAGTGAAATGTGATGTATGGATATAATGCAGCATTTTATTGCCAATTCACTGACCTTATTGTTGTAGGCAGCAAAAGACCCTCAAAACGCTTATCATGTGGTAAGCTCCAAGTGAAGCATAAACCTTATCTTATCATATCTTATCCTATCTTATCTTGTCTTATCTTGTCCATTCATCGCTCCATTTATGGTCTTGCATCAGCAGTCGGTGATGGCAAAGTGGGTCATCGGAGGGCTCAAACCCTCTCAAACTACCCTGCCCCCGCTTCCCACCTCCCGCTCAGCCCTGCAAAAGCCAGGCTGTGTATCACCAGAGGTTGACAGGGTCTTCGTCAGCATTTGACTTCTAACTGTCACTGTACCATCTGCTCCGTCCAGCAGCTTCCCCTCCAGCCACGGCATTACTGTTTCATTCGAGGGTCCCTGGCATGACAACAGGCTACTGGGTGAGTGGCAAGACGGTGAGAAATTAAATAGCAGAACAGATACAAGATGTACAAGACACAAGGGATGGACTGGCATATCTGATCCACTGTACATTGCATTATTTATTTATTTTGCTACACTACAAAACAAACAATATCATGGCTACCATTTTAAAAGAGGAAAATTGCTGTATGTTCAGAATATTCAGTGCAGATCAGTGAGTTGAGCATGGCAATATAACATTATCCTAGGTAAGAGTTCCATTCCCTCTGGGGCCAGCAATGCTAATAATGTCTACAGTCACTGTATTGCACGCCGCCTTGAATAAGAGCATTCACAAAATGGTATAGGCACGATTGTAGGAAGAAGCAATACAACATTAAATAGTCTATAAAGTGTGCTAATGCAATGCAAAACCGTTTGAGTGATTTAGCACTAATGGCCATTTTTCAGCAAATTTCACTGAGATAATAGCATTCAGTAAAACCATTAGTAAACATTTTTGGCAAAGAACCATATCATCAGCCCATGACAACTAGAAACTTAAGTGTTGCAAATGTATAAATCTCTTTTATAACATGCCTTTAAATGGCATGCAATACATCTGACGAAATGCATGGTCCATCTGTCTCCAATCTATGCAGCTGCCTAGGCTTATCCACATCAGTAGGGTCAGATTAACCAACCACACATCTATTTGACACAAACAAACAAATAACCAAGAATTACAGCAGACAAGGGGCAACAATCCACAGATGTCCTCAAAAAAAAAAAAAACATGCTACAGGCCATAAAATCTCATTTGTACGCAGCACTTAAACACTGGAAATATGGCGCTGTGAAAAGGCTGCTGGCATCTTCGTTGGGTCCCTGATGCATGACGACACACGCCTGTGCCTGAACAAGCTGTTGAACATGCCATCTTGATAACCATTGTGCGGATTACACATGAGAAGGCATATAATGTGCAGTGCACAGAGAAATGCCGAACACCCCCAAGAGAAGCCAAGACGCTGACCTTGGACCAGTTAGTGTGTGAATGTGGGCCAGTATGCAGCACGCCCACTGAGGCTAGCATGCCTCATCTCTCAGAGGAGCGCAATAATAATATGGATAAGTGAACAGAGGCACTAAACACTGTATATATATAACACCTTATAAATCTACAGTTAGTATCCAGGTGCCAAGATGCTTCAGTAAGCCTATTGTACCGTGCCTCAGAGCAGAATTTGGAGACTGTACCATTTTCACTCAAACAACTGGATGATATTGCTGGCACTGAGATTGGTCATCAGTGTTAAAAAACAATTTAGCCTACTGATAAATTACCTCAAATGATCTTACTTCCCATTATCTGTGGGATAATCGCTTTCTCCTATCACAAGGAAGCCGCATTTCCTGTCTTTGTCTTTGTTCTCTCTATTATGAACGGTGCTCACTAAATCACCTACATCCATCACACACAGACCCTTGGTGGAAGGTAGGGTCAATACTCTCACCCCCCCCTCTGCAACCTCTGCTGTCCAATATAAAAAAAGAGAAAAAAACAAGATGAAGAGTGGCAGCGTCTCAATTGATCAGCTGAGAAAAACATCAACCTAATGACGGCATCTGTGTTTTCCCTGACAGTGATGAGTGGGCCTAAAGCCTTCCATAAATCCAGACTGCTATCACAACAAAGCCTGACAAAAAGAGGGGATGGAGGAGAGAAAGAGTCTGGCTCTCACAACAGGAGTAGGCAGCATGTGATTCCCCGTCTGCTGGTTGGTTGGTTTTGAAGCAACAGGATTTGGTTGGGAGGCCTATTGTGAGTCTCAGCCAGGCAGACCAGAGCAGGCTCCCTGATCCTAGTCACATGCAGGGGGTGTGGGATGCATTGGGAGGGGTGCACCGCACAGTTCAGCATGCCTCTCTTGTACAAAAGGGAGAATGCATCACTGTTGAACAAACGCGGACTAGCCCTTAAGTCCTTCAGCAGTTTCTTTTCCTCCCACCGTGCTTCACATCATGACTACTCAGCACACCGGTAGCAAAGCACCGTGGGAAAGGACGCAGACAGGGGAAAGACTGGCACTGACGTACCAGTCAGTTCCTGGTGCAGTGGGAAAAGGGGTGGAGGTGGAGGGGGGGGTCAAATCAAATCAGCCACCTATGTTTAGCAATTTCCCAAGCCTGAGGAAAACATAACAACAGCTCTGTGCTATGGGGGTCTGGCTCAACATTTCTAAAAGGGGATTTGTATAACACAGACAGGACATAACCATTGTAACTCTAGTGGGGCGTCTCCAACGCCATTGGACCAAGAGACATCCTACACAACCCTGCACAGGTAACAGGCCTGTGGGCATGTCACAGGAAACTGTTTCTCCTGCCAAACCTGACAGGTGCCTTATTGTTCAGCCAAATACCTGTTGTGCACATAACTTTATTTTGAAAGACATATCTATCAGGCTCAATTACCCATTGTCTGGCTAGTCATGCAGAAGATGCTGTTAGAAGTAGATGAGGACCTGGTTCTTCTTCAGGGCCCTCTCTGCACCCTAATGACTGCAGAATGCAACAGACAGTCTCCATTCAAACTCAGACTGAAAGACTTTCCTGGGCACTGTCATTATCATGGCAGCTCAACAGGTCTCTTTCTAAGAGTGTGCTGCTGACTGTGCCTCCTCTCAAAGAATGGTGCTGGGTGAGATATTGTATCCAGGGAGTCTCATTTCCATCTAGTTAGTCTGACTCGGGAAGGTCTGGGGAGGCAAACATTCAGCAAGCTAAGTCAAGTGAAAACACCCTGAGTTCAAGCTTATTATTATATACATGTAAATGTAGAAGGGAAATATAATACACAAATCTGAACTGTTGTGGAATGGAGGTTACATTACTGAAATATTTACATGACTGAGAAAAAATGACTGCATGCTGAATTTCCCCCATGACCTGTACAGTTTAATCTGCAGATGAACGATTTTTGCATGCATCAACAATTGTGCACAATATAGGAAACCATTTCCGCCTCGCTGCATATTTCTTCATGCCCATTCAGGAGAGTGATCAGTTGAGAAGTCTGGGATTTAGATAAATTAAGTTCTACTGTAATTGCCTCCTTGATGTGAGAGCCTATGACAGCTGGAGTTAAGCCAAACAGTTGGGTGTTAAGGGAAACTATGTTAAACGGTATAACAGGCCATGAGCATACTGGGGCCATCTTAAAACACTCCTGTGCCTTCTTAAGGCCAGCGCAGCCCCACTGAAAACTAATCTTTCCCAGACATGAAACCCTGCAAAAAAGAATGGTGTCTTATAGATTTTAACGGTCCAAGAGCAGAAAGCTCTTTATGCTTGATCTGATGGGAGCTGTGAACCCAAAAAGACATAAATCCAGGGCAGAGAAAATTAAGGAATGGAAACTTCTCTTACATTTACATTCAAGAGCAACCACAATTTTGTCTGCAGCTAGCCACCAGTACAATAATGGGCTTATTTATTTTCCTTTATTGGGGAATTTTGTTGTTGTGTAGCCTAAACTTCCTACAGGAAGACGTGACAGTAAAGCATATGGTCCTGGACAACAAACAATATTTCACTTGTTTACCCTCCCAGTGGAGCATACACTGTGTGTTGAGGAAGGCCAAAGCAGCAGACAACAATGAAGCAAGACACAGTACATGCTGTGTTAGACCAGAGCAAGACTCCACATTATTAGGTCTGTTTTTGGAGAATCCAAACCACTCTGATGTTAGGACAGATTGTTTTGTTTTCTTTGCCTGGGCTTCCTGATAAGCTCCTAATGCAATTTAAGATGCCTTTAAAAGGATTTTATATCAAAATAGTAAGTAACACAAAAATAGACATCAGGTGAGAAAAGTGATTTTGCAATTGTTTATCCAGATGAGGAGATGTACCAAAATGGATTGAAATTTAGGCTAGATATTACCTGAAAGACCCATCCTATCCTATTTTAGAATGGGCGGGCATGTGAAGGCTCTATTATCCGTTTGGACAATGATATCTATATCGCCCCCTACCGTTTCATGGAAGCACTCCAGGAGGCAGATTCATTCAAAAACTATTGCGGAGTGACTCTGTTCTTATAAGAATCCAAATGGCTCAGCCGCAAAAAAATAAAAAATAAAAAAAATACAATGGGCATTAAGAGAAAAAATGCGGTCAATGAGTAATATCATTACTGAATTGGCAGAGCAGCATATACCTGAGTGGCATGATATTTTTTGTCTTCATGACTATGCATATGTGTTATGCAGTTTGTGAGGTCTATATCTGAGCCTAAAATGTTCCATTTGCAATATAAATAAATAAATAAGTAAATATATAAATAAACAAACAAACAAACAAACAAACAGACAAACATAAGCCAACAGCAACGAAGTTAATATCTTCTAAATACACGCTAGCACACTTTATTAATAGACATAAATTTACGCTATAGATAGGCTGCTGCTGAAAGATGATGTGCTCCGGTTATTTTATATTTGTCGCTCAAATTAGGTCTGGCTTTGGTGATTAACTTTCGCTCGCTCTGTTCACTACTATTACCTTCCATATTTCCACAAGTTGCTATGCCTTTCGCCACTCAGACTGTGTAGCGCACCACACTTTCACTACAGCCCGACTTCTTCTTAGTTTGTTGTTAGTTTTCAGAGAAAAAAAGCCATTCGGGTCTTACCTTACAACGTGAGCGATGCTCCCCCGGGGATAATAGATTATATGTATTGTTAGTTATCCTTTAAAGAGGAAAATAGCAGTTGGAGCGGTGGTTGTCGGTCTCACATCTCTTTCTCTCAGCCTCCGGACTGAAGTAGCATAGAGTATGGCAATATCCATCCAGCACCTATCTCAGTGATGACAACACGCAGGGCACAAGACTCCGCCCACCCGATGCTAGTAGGAGCTGTCTGCCATTGAATTACCCACTCGCTCCTGTTCTGAGAAACAAGTCTTAAATTTGCAGCTGACAACTGAAGGGAGACTGTAAAAATGTTCAGTATTGACTGGCAGCTAATTCTAGTAAGGTTACCATGCAAACTAGGTCCAGTAGCCTTGTACCATTCACATGAATCTGAGTCTGTAGCCACAAGGCCCTACAGTGGCACCAACTGGTGAACTGCAGAAAAGTTGCTCTGCACAGATTTTACCTGAATCAAAATCTTATTATATTCCTGTGATGCTTGCTTATAATGATCATAATGACGGAGCTGTTTTACTACAATGACCTGGGCGCACAATAGGCTATTCTTGCTCATTTAAATTTGAAATAGCTTCCCATTATTGTGTCCGTGTTTACTCCAGAATAAATAAATAGAAAACAATAGCGCCAGGCTGCTGTACTTCAATCTAAAATTAAGCAAACTGATATGGCAAAAGGGCGATGCTTTCGTTTGCCCCCAAAACTACTTTTCCCAGGTATCCTCCGATCTTATATGACGTAAAACATGTGCGACGCACAGAACTTGAATATATAGAAAGGACACCTCGTGCTGTACCATGTATTGTCTTTGGTACACCTATGGTTTCCATAGAATTGTGATAGTGTTGCCATGCACATGAACACCTCTCGTGTGTGAAAATAACACAACACTCAAACGTTCAGGATGTTCTTTATTGCTACTACTGGAGTGTTCATCCATTTGATGCCGTTGCCATGGTAACACATCAGTGTTTCCGAGTCTCTTTCACCATATCAGCACCCATTTTCATGACAACATCATCACCAACACCATCATCATTCTACGGCAGCCACTGCAAGCGAGGCAACCAAATGGCCATTCAAGAATGTAGGTTTGGATGGGAATGTCCGTTCTATCGACTCCAATTCTATGGTGCGACAGACGTTTGTTTCCATGGAGTCGACTGAAGCTGAGGGCCAGAGTTTGCGGGTTACTAACGTTTACCAGCTAGTTGTTTTTGAAGGTCATAGCCGTCAAAATGTCAATACAGCCAGGTAGCGATAAGAGTGAAACTTTGTTCTCATTTGAGCTCTTGGTGGAGTATATCCGAATAGACAACGAAAGGAAAGTTTCCGACGAGTTGGCTCTTGGAGTGCGACTGCTGGACTTCCCAACGCTGCTCATTTACCAGCCTCAGCAAAGTGATGCTTCTTCTCAACAGCAAGAGGATAACCAGGGTGAATTTGCCTTTAACAGAGGGAAGTCTTGTTTGTTCAAGATAAACCTGGACTCACTACATACCCATCTTTCAAACACCCCTCTCTATGCCATGGTGCTGGATGTAAAAGACGAGATCCCTAAATTAGTTGGTACCTCCTTAGTCTCTCTAGCTAACCTGGTGGACAGGATCAAGTGGGAGGCGAATGGTCATGGCATTTCTACTCCCTCTTCGCAAGTAGAAAAGGGGCTTGTCAGCATATATAATCTCATGGGAGAGAAAATTGGATCAATTTCCTTGGTTTACAAACTTTCAAGTCTAGGAGGTAGTTTATTGCCGCATATTTCAGTAAACAGGGTATGTGAAAATGTAAAAAGTGGCGAGCATAGAGGACTGCTCATGCAAGAGAACATGGAGGAGAGCACTAATATGACTCAAGAACCATTACTGCTTGACTCTGTGCAGGTACCATCACCTAGACTAGACAACAAGCCCAATGTATGTAAAAACAGCCAAATTAATGAACCATCAAATGCCAAGATCTTAATAAATGAGGCGAAGCAGGATGATCCTGTTTGTGCTGCCACTCAGACACAACATGCGCCAACAGGCATAATCCATCAGTCAATCCAAGAAAATGACAGCAATTCTGAGGAGGATTTAACTGCATTCTGTCCCCCACATCTCTTCTACAGCAGTTCTGTGGAGAAAACAAGCAAAAACGAGGGGGCGGATTATAAATTATTGACGCTAGACTTGAAGTCTCTTATGCTGGATGGTGCGAATTCAGAGGATGAGATGTTTGAAAACACATTTGAAGGTCCAGTCCCTCCAGTGATAGACCTGACAGTGAGAGACAGTGTAAAATCAAGAAACGAAGAGCACCATGAAACAAGTGGGGCGAATCCAAATGTCCTTGGTGAAGCCTTACGACAGTTGCCTCTGCTAAATGCCCTTCTCGTTGAGCTGTCACAGCTGAACGGCCAAAGCCCACAACAGCCCTTGTCTATTCATCCCAATCTAGCATGGATTTACAGAGCTTCCACAGAGCCTGCAGCTGAGCAGGTAAGCACACGTCCAGAGGGACAAGCCAAACTGCCGCATAAGACCAGGCAGGTGGCTAGTCCCAGATTAAAAGATCTTCATTCCCCTAGATGCTGTTCCACCCCAAGAGGGAGGCCTGCATCTGAAAGACGGGTAAAAAACACAAAAGAGGAAGCTGCTTTCCCTGGGAGTAAACCCTCTATCGCATCTTCTAGGAAAAAGCTAGTGCATGGAACAACTAAAACATTCAATCTCAGGATGAAGCTAATTACGCCTGGTCTAGTAAAACGTCATGAGTGCATGGAAACACAGACATGCAGTGCCCAAAGAAAGACATTAAACTCCAGGAATAAGATAGTAAAGCACACCAGAAGGAAAGCAACCTTGGACCAGAGCTTCAATCCTGTTGAAAATGTTGAGACAATGATAAGCAGCTTCACAGGTAACTACATGCAAGAAGAAACAGCCACATTGAAACACAAAAATAAGAGTGCAAATAAATCTATGGGGGTACTAGTTAACTGTAGGCAAGGCGATGATTCTCAAAAGCTTTCAGGAGAACAGCACTCTGAAGCAGGCATACAATTGAGTCATATTCCCAGTACGGATGGTGAGGATGTTACACAAAGCAGAGACAAGAAAAAACATTGTAGTGAATCACATCAAACACAGCCTGAATCTGACAGGAACAGAGGGAAAATGGAAACTCCGCGAAGCAGCGGACTCAGCAGCCCAAAATCCTCCTGCTCAGGCTCCAGCAGAGGAGGAAGAGAAGAAACAGATTACACTGATGATTTCACCAGTCTTGAGCCCAGCGATGGCTACTCCCCTGGTCCCCTGAGTAGCCCTGAGCCCACTGCAGCCAGGGCACAGAAGTCTCCTGTTTGTGATGAGCCCTTTGATTCGGACCTTGAAGGCATCCAGAAAAGAGCGGTCCTCCCTGCACCTGTTAAAGCCCACAGCTCCCCACAGCGGTCTCTGAGGGCTACACACATAATCCGACCTCGAACCCAGGCCTCGGCGCTCAGTGTTTCCTCTGATAATGATGACGGGGATGGGTCCGCTTCCATCCAAACTGTACGCTCGAGAAAACAGATGACAAAGAGTTACAGGGCAAAGAGGGGCTCTGGCACCGAGAGTCTCAGATCATCGGGCAGTCAGAAGAGTGACTCAACCAACAACGGTGCTCCAGTTAGAGGATTTTCTGCAGAATCAGTATCATCCTTTGAACCACAAGAGGCAGAGGAGATGGAAGATAAGCTCGGGTCTTTGGACTTCAAAAATAAGTATCAGCACATCTCTGAGCTAGTAGCCAACAAGCTCCCTGGATACACTATGTAAAGAAAAAAAAATCATCATTACAAATAATGTCCGCAATAAAGCACCATCAATGCGACACCATTTCCCTTTAATTGAACAAAGTGGGACAGATGAGTATTATTGTTAAGATCTTACAAATGTGTCAGGAGTCTTCCTATCAATTATGATGTTTTACAGCTTATGTGAATAAAAATAAGCTTTTGTGGAAATAATGTGTGTATTTTGTTAGTTTATCCCAGTTAAATTTGTCGGGCCATGAAGATCTCATATTTCTGTCGTGCTGCAGCAATCCAGACAAAGTGATAGAAAAGGTCTTCAGGCACATCATTTGTGCAAATCATTCAGCGTCATAATTTCTTATTTTCATTCGTTGGTCACAACTTGAATAAATTCCAAAAAAAAATAGTGTAGTACCTGACTTGTTTATCAGATTTTGTCAGACACCACCCACTGCTTCCCATCTTCTCCTGTGCCAATGTTTATTTGCAAAGCAAAATAGGAACAGCTATTTTGCAAATTCTCACACTGGTTTGGTGACTTACGTGTGAAAAAAGCCATATTTTTTTTTATGCAGCACATTGTAAAGTAGTGGGACAATCTCCTCCCCCAACTTGTGATAATATATCATACTGTCCTAGATGGTTCATATTTTTTAATTATAATTTTTTTTATCATTTGAGACAATAAATTAGATAGACATGTAACACCAAGACGTTAACGTTTCTGTTGATGTTGAAATGCAGAGAGCAGAAGGATTCGTCGACCAAAAAAAAAAAAAGGATAAAAAAGCACGACAACTGCACTGTCTGCTGTAGCACACCCTGAAAATTAAGTAATCAAGTCAGGTGCGCATGCGCGTTACCAGTGTGTACGGAAGTGCCTCAGCAGCATGATGAACCGTTCAAACTAAAATGTTCAAACACGTTTTCCTGACAGGACCTCCAGGTAACCCTTGATACTGTTTATGCCCTGACCTGTTGAAGCTTAAAATGAGAGTGAATCCACACTGCTAAGCCGGATAGTTTTGCCTGACTGTCATTGGCGATTGTAAACAGCACTGTAGCAAAGTTAGCTAATGTATTTCGCACAGAACTTGAATGGAGTCCACTCAAGTTCTGTGGTATTTCGTCATTTCAATAAACAGAGGTGGAGAGTTATTAAGTGCATTTAGTCGAACTCTATTTGAGTATTTCTACTTTATGCTTGTACTCCACTTCAGAGGGTATATGTATTTTTTTCTTACTTTATTTAACCGCTGTAGTTACTAGTTTCATTTCAGAATAAACATGCAAAACATAAAATATGATGCATTGTTAGAGTTGAAACTAGCTATCAGTGTATTGGGCAGTTAGACCTAAAACACTTGTTAGTGAATACATCAATAATCAACACTGAAAGGTACCATTTGTCTCAGTGACCTGTGCTAGTTTTACCCTTTATACCTAGGTGCATTTTACTGCAAATACTTATATAATTTTGCTTAAATAAAATTCCAAAAGCAGGGATTTTAGTTTTCCTGAAGTATTTTTTTCCAGAAGATATGCTAACTTTACATGCTACTTTTGATTTAGATGTCCACCAGTGATAATAATAATTTAAACTATAAAGGTTAAATCGACATCCTGTAAAGATGCACAGGTGGATGCACTTAGCCTTATTTACAGTACTTTTATAATTGATGACCATTCAATTAACCAACAGAAACTTGACCCCATTATTAGACTTAGAATCTCAGTGAAGAAATCAAGTTTATATGGAGATTGAAAGATAGATGAGGTTGTTGAAATCCACTCAGAAGATCCAAGCAGGGAAAAACACCACTGGAACTCTGAAACAATGCCTTATGCATTCATGGTCTAGAGTAAGATATAATCTAGATGACCTTGCACACAAAAAAAAAATCAGTCAGGGAAGCCCCATATGTAAAAGAATTTTGCTGTTCTGCCTTGTCCACATTTCTATTTTTGTTTTGGTGCAGGTGTGGGGAAAACCACACTGGTCCAGAAGGCCTGTGAGGCTCTAGCGTCATCAGGCGTGGGCGTTGAGGGATTTTATACAGAGGAGGTCAGGGAGGGAGGTCGGAGAGTTGGCTTTGATGTAGTCACAGTTACAGGAGAGAGGGGCCACCTGTCCAGAATCAGGTAGCACAGTTGTCATTTTATACAAATTAAACTACCCATTCTCTTTTATCTTGTTTTGAGTAACCTTCACCTCATTTTAACTTACAGAGACCAGGCTGGTGTGTCTCATGGCAGACGGGAATACACAGTTGGGCAGTATGTGGTTGATTTACCTTCATTTGAAAACCTGGCTCTCCCCCTCTTCAGAAATGTAAGACAGCAGCACATCATGTTTTTAAAATTACCCTCATCAATAGATCACAGTGAGCAAAACACCCCTGTATGTCCCACTTATCAAGTCATCAGAGCTTTTCTTCTCTTAAAATTGATGCAATAATTGAAGGCTTGCGATTTCATAAATTCCAGAGTGACACTTTTAGTGTTCATGGTGCCGTCTGGCTGTCACTGACCATGATTAATCCTGCGTGTAAAGTGAGCCTGGAGTGCCGCCTACACATGTGCTGTAAAGGATGGTCTCTTTGCCCCGACGCCACATATTCCGCTCTCATCTCATTTACAGCAGCCCTGTAATCACTGCAGATCACCCATCGCGTGCATAATGTACACAGTGTCAAAGGCCATACTATCAGTCAGTGATACTCAACAGCACGAGACACTTTAAGCTGATGAGCTTTCATCTCAAAGTTAAGACAAGCCACATGGCCACAAGCCAAAGGAGTATTTCATTTTATCTTTATGTCTGTACTGTATGTGAATTAGCTTCCTGTTATTTCTGATTGTAACCATTATAAGCTGTATGCATGTACTAACAGTGGTGTTGCCTGATGCTACCCTCTCTCATCTCAGGTAGGGTCAGCTGCTGGGGGCAGCAGGAAGGTGTTTGTCATTGATGAGATTGGGAAAATGGAGCTCTTCAGCCAGTCTTTCATCAGGGCAGTGAGGCAGACATTGGATAGTCCAGCCTGTACCATCCTGGGGACCATCCCCATCCCAAAGGGCAAACCCCTGGGCCTGGTGGAGGAGGTGCGCTCCAGGAAAGATGTCAAGGTCTTCACTGTGAGTACATGCTCAAACACTGTCAGGCACATTCTCGAGGAAAATAAAAAGAATATATTTAGGTAATTTTATGCTCCTTTAAATCCTGCAATGGATCTCCATACTACAGCGTTGAGAGCTATTTTACATTGTACCCACTCAGTCTTAGGAGGCGATCAGCTTCAGTTCCTCTGTCTGCTCAGTAAAGCAGAAGGGGCATGGCCCTGCATTATCCCTTTCCTATAGCAGGATTAACTCTAAATCATGCGTGACTGATTCAACAACAAAGGATGGTCTCAAACGTCAAAATAATTTATCACACAAATCAGTTATGGATGTCGTCATGCATGATGCTTACCATGCTGGGGTAGTTATAATGGCAAGCTTGCGGTTCTCATTGTGGTATAAGTATTTCTGGAGATTTTATGATCATCTCACTTGACTAGGTCAGAGACAAGGTATTTTTAATATATGGTTCAGTAATCTGGGAGCAGACAGTGGAACATAATATCCATTGACCTATGGGACAGAGCATTTCATAACAGCTCTCAGTATAAGCTTATGCTGATCTTTTCAGGCAGCACAGGGCTTATAAATGTACATATTTGTATGCTGCTACTTTTCACCTTTAACAGTCTTTACTTAATTCTTTATCTTTCTCACTTAGGTGTCCAAGGAGAACAGAAATGCCATCCTGCAAGACATCATATCAGCACTACAGGAGAGTCTGAAATCCACAGCATGAAAAGGAGAAGGTTTAGCATCACTTAATAGAAAAAACTGCTATACTGTGCACCCTTATGTTGATGTTTTTTTTATTTATTTTAATTTATATGCATTGTGCACGCAGCTAGGCATTCAATGGAACATTCACATGCTCTTCAAAGTGTAGTTGTAGCCTAACCAAAGGGACATTCACATCAGCTGGGGAATTTAGTGCTGTGTGTCACATGCATAAATTGATGTACACAACCATTTTTTTTAATACTGGCTCAGAATGGATTCCATGCTCAATAATTGATTGTGAGACAGAACAGCAGAGGAATTGGTTGGTTAGTGAATAGATACTCTGTGCTCTATAAGTTAAATCCTGCTAGTCCTCAAAGTGGCTCTTTTTTGGCTGCAGCTCCTACAAATAAAAAATTCCTACAGGCATTTCACAAGTATCAGTGTACGGTGCCGGTGTGTTTTCCAGAATGAGTGGCGCGTCTCCTCTACGGGCTTGGTCACACAAAGTGGTTCCCCTGCTCATCCTTGTCATCCAGAGTCTTGTCAACCTGAGGATGTGCTCATGCAGTGAAAATGAATCAATATTTAACGGTGCAACAATGACCGATCCCCACATGGTTTATTCATCAGCTAGTATGAATAAAAAACATCAACTGAAAAATAAACAGCCCCACATTGACCTCCATATTCTTTCAGTATTGATGAGATTCTTTTCTCTTTTGAGGGGGCTTTTCTGATTGGTAAATGCAAGACCCTTCTCTGTTACGTTTTAGTTAGCATGTTTTGAAGAGTCCACAGGCTAAGTTAAATTACTGAAAAAAAAGCATTGCAGTTATACGAAAGTCTTAATTTGAACAGTTTTATGCCATTAAGCCTGCAGCTATTACAAATATTTGCAGCCTGTTGAATTAACAGCTCGAGAAGCAGGTGTACTGAGATTACAGTCTGTGTTCATGTTCATCCACTCTGTGCCTGCTTTAAGCCAATTAACAGGCATATTGATTTTTCTCTTATTTTCATTACCATATCTGTATTTTTATGTGTTGTGTGGAAAATGAACAACAAATGATAAGCTTCAGTGTTGTTTTCATAATAAACAACGCAAACAAATAAGCACCACTATTGTTTCAGGGGTTTTAGTCCTCATCCTGGGAGATTATGGAATTGCTGTCCATGTGCATTTAATGGTCACTTCATTTTTTCAGGTTACAGTGAAAGAGAAACGGTATCATATCATTGAACATAGGATTTCCTGATGTCTGAATGCATTTGTATAGGATTTAGTCCACTAATGCAGCTCAAAAGAGGTCTCCACAGAGGGAATTATTGTTTCAAAACTAGACATGTTGTCAAATTGAAGAAATGTGTAGCTCGCTATGTGTGTCAACACACAGCTCAAAGTTGAATAGGTTAAATTAATCCAGTTTGCCTGGTGTGTATTTTTTTAGATTCACTGGCTGTTAATCTTTTTTAATATAGTATTTTAAATAGGACAGGCATAGTTCAAGAGCTTCAAAGGGTCAGGGCTTTGTAGATAGTTGAAATCAGACAGAAACTGACTGCTGGTGGAATTACACTGGCGTGTTGTGTGAGCTGCTAAGTCTGGCAGATGCATGAAAGTTTTTAATATGAACCTCCTGGCAAACTTATTTGTTTAAAAACCAAAGTATCTTCAGGTCATTTCAAAGTGAAAATACACGGAAGGCTTTTTTGGCTTGTTTATAATACTGCTTGTATAACTGATGTAACCTGTCAAGTTGGCTATGGAAAGAGCTGCCAGCTGCGATCTGCGTCAGACACGCTGCTGTGCCAGCATCTGTTCTGTGGCCACCACTGACGTACCACTGGATCAACTGGCACTCGTAGTCGCTGAGTAGTGCTTCAAAGTCAACACTGCAATAGTCGTATTTTTAAGCAAACGCTGAAGGACCCTTATTGTGGGCTCAGACTTAAGAAGCTGTCAGAGAAAACGATGCGGTTCATGGTAAGGAAAGCCCAGCAGCACAGTGAAGGGAGCTGTCTCGCTCTGCTGGTTTGGAGGTGATGCTCAGACCCCCTGGTGCAGGGTAGCAGATGGATTATGTAACAGTGGCAAAGGCCTTACCAGCTTCACCAAGTGTGTGTTTCTGTCTGTGTGATTCCATATGTCTGCTTGTGTTTTTAGCTCTAACCATGTTCTCCATGTTCTGGAAGAGCTGCAAGTAAAGTAATCATGAAGGATGTTTGTTCCATATTCATTATCATCAATACGTTATTTAGTTGCAGCATATACAAAGTTATGAACAAGTCATTTTTTGTGCAAAAAGGGAACATTTGTTTTGTGCATTTGTATGGTGGTAAATTGCCCAGACATCATACTTGCTATTTTACACCATAAACACCCTGTGGTTCTGCACAGATAACCATTGTGCAGCTGTAACTATTGGATAGGCTCTCAGGGGAGCTGAGTGCATTGATGTAACCTAAGTAGGAGAAGAGTGTTGCGTGAAAAGCTATATTGAATGGTTTGAATGGATATGAACTGAATTTGCCGTTAATATCCATATCGCATAGATGCATTCGCACCATATCTGCGGGACAGATGTCTGTGTGGCACCCTGCACCCTTTATCCCTCCCCACATGGAGGACACAGAAATGCAAGGAGCTTACCAACAATCCAGGACAAAAGGGAGCTTGCTGTGGGGATGGTGGGGAGGGGGAGCTTAGAGGACAAAATTTTTCTCCGGTTATTGCGCTTTGTGGTACCAGCCCAGGAGGCACAGTGACAGCTGTGGAAGGGGACACATTATGGTATATTGTCCAAGAACTGCTTGGCCAAAATATCAACTGCAGCAGATGTAAATCTTAAATTAAAGACCGCGGCACCATAGGGGACAGACAAAGCCTTTTCAAATCATTGTGTTGTTTTCCAAAGTGATCCTATATTTTTTGTAACATGGGGAGCTAAAGCTTCTTATGTCTGTTTGATGTCAGATTATTCCAAGCCAAAGCTTGTACATGCTGAGCACCCAGTGATACTCATTGCTCAGTATTTACAGTATATACAATATATGAGTTCTCTTTCTCAGATCCCATCACCAGGATCCCTTTAGTCCTCAAACTACAATGTTGTCAGCTAAGAATGATGTTTGAGATACTCAGAAAGACATAATTGACCTCTAATTTGCATCATTCTGCTAATGGGCACAACTCAATGGTAAATCTTGACAGGTGGGCAGTTAATGTCAAATCTGATCTGAGGCCTGTCGAAATGAGGCCATTTGATCCTGTTTCCTAACCACTATTCCACATTGCTTCCCACCACCAGTGATTCCTGAGCCACTCTTCCCATTACATCACTTTCATGGGCTCCCTGGGGCCGATGAAGCCAGACAGCGTTGGGTTTCAAAGCCTCTGTCCTGGCTGTGAGCACACCCAGCTACCAGCTTACCTTTTGAGCCTGTGATCAAAGCTCAGTGAAATGGTATGGAGGGGGGAAATTTTTGCATCATCTCAATAAACACAAATTTCTTCCTTTGTAATTCATAACTTGAGTGACATGTATTTCTGCCTCAAAATGATGCCATAAGTCTGTGCTTATTTTGATCTATTGGCTGTGCTATGATATTAAGGAGCCACTACCAACATATTCCCTCTGTGTCAAGAGTCATGCATACAGAGACACAAGCACCATTACCCGTCAACAGCAGGGGGAGAGGTGGAGGCCTGAGGGCATCCTTTTCTCGTTATGTTGCACTGGTGTTTCCTTGTGATCTCTGGTGCTTTTTGAATAAGTGCGATAACTCCTGTGAGTCACTCATTATCTGGCTCCATAAACGCTCAAGAGGTTTGTTGTTCATATTGACTGGAAGTTGTTAGACGGGAAATATAACAGCTGAGGCGCGGAGTGTTGTGTGGGTGTGTGTGTGTCTTTTGCGGTGCACATCTCCGTGGTCTGGCTGTTTAGACTCACGCACGGAGAGAGAGGAAGGTTTCTTTCCCGAGTGGGGTGACACACGAGCTGAGTCAGTGCATCACTTTCTCGGCAGGGGAGGGTTGCAAACCCTGGAGGTAGGAAGCAGGCAGCAGGGGCTGTCAGCGGATGATGTTTTGAGGTCAGAGGGCAGAGGGGGGATACAGGGATCAGGGCCATCAAGTGATCAATCGATTGGTTCTTTTCCTCATCCGTGTCTTGACAGCCTGAGCTGCTTCCCACATGGCCGCCAAGAATGAGTCTCTCAGACTTAGCACAGAGGAATTTGGAGGAGTTTGTAATTCATGTAAAGGATGAAGTGTCTCATAAAAATAAATGGATGATGCATATGCAGGCAGCAGCTTTCTTTATGTTGTTCCTAAACAGGGTTTCACTGCGGCAATTGTGCAGTCTTGATTTAATATAAATCATTATTGTGGCACATGAACACAACATATCAAGGGATTTTATATAAATTGAGCAAACGAACGGAAGTCTGCGTCTACTTTCACAAATCATGTTACAGTCTCTGAGGGGAGGAAGCCAGAATTCATAATCATGCCACAAGTCAATTGATTTTATTCTGGTCCCTTTGGTAGACTGCAGATTCAAAGAGGTCAGGGTTGGTCATGTAACAGAAGAAATAGAGCAGGAACATCAAATCGGGCACTCAGGTGTAGGACAGACAAGGCAACAATAATCCCAAGATGCAGAATCAGCACTCTGAAGTAAATATCACTCGCGCAGTTGAATGATAGATCAATGTTTCAGTCCCATAAGGATCTTCATCAGCATCTGGTCTTTATTGGATCAGAATGTTTAACTATCATTAAAGCACATGAGCAATATGTTGACTCTCCATCTTTTGATCAAGGTCGGTCATGTATCATTGATTGATTGCCACCATATCAATAACCAACTGGTTTAATGTATGCTGTATTCTTCAGTAACACTATATGTTTCACCAAAGCTGGTGACAAGTTTATACCCCACAGCATGCAAGATTTACTATAGTCCTACTGAGCAAAATGTTTTTGTGAGATGCAAACATGTTTTTGTGGTGTTAAAAACCTGTGATTATTCAGTGATGTCAGCTGTGTCAAGAGTGTGTTTCTCGTGTGGGGCTGAGCAGTGGCAGCAGGGTGTGTTTTACAGTACCGTAAGAGGCTGAGTCATACAGCATTCAGCTCTATAGAGTCTTGATAATTATTCACAGATTTCTGACCTACCGTGATTAATGTCTCCACTATGTGGCTTTGACAAATTTCCACCACAAATGCAGAGCGATTCGAACTCTTTTCCGTTTACCACTGCAGCCCTGAGTGTGTGTGTGTGGGAGTGTGTACATGTGAAGACAACAGAGTGACATTTGGCAGTGCCGTATGAGCTGAAAGGTGAAGCATCAGTTGTACTATAACCCATTGCTTCTATTTTTACATCTGCCATCTATAATACTGCTACTCTGCGAAAGTGTGTTCATATCGATTGCACCGACATTGATTTTGTCTGTGTTTAGTGGAAGAAAGGCACATTGATCTTGTGAAATAAAGTAGTTGTAGAGTATGTGGTGTAGCACATGGGCTGAGGGTTTGTTGGCTGAGAGCTGAGCAGGGAAGACGTTTGTTGTTAATGTATTCCAAATCCTTCATCAATATCAACTCATACTCAAAGTGTTTTCACCAAGTGATCCATTTCCTTCCATTTTACCTCTCAGCTCCGACCTAATCTGTTCCTCAGACATCTATCGAGTGCTGCTGAATATTTTGTAACGCTGAGGAGTAGCACTTTGCCAGCCATTTCTCTTTTATGCATATGATTGATTATGCAGCCAGACCGTACGCTGAGAAAGCTTAAAGGTTCCCAGTATACATGCAAAGTTCATTATGGATTTGTATTTTTGAACGGTGGCGGCCTTTTATATGCAAAAATTAGGCTAATGATGTGAAGATGTTCTTGGCCAACTGCTCAGAGGCCTGCCCTTTAATCTCTGGTAGCATCCTCTTTTTCTATTCATCTCACCATTTTCCTCCCTGCTTCAAAGGCTCTGGAGATGACAACAAGGTCTGAATAATAGACAAATTCCCCGCAGTAATGCTACAGCGAAAATAAGAAAAACAAAATTCTTCATCCATTAATCACAACCAAAAGAAGTAACTGGATATTGATGTTTTATTATGAATATCCTTGTATAAAATTAGTAGTTAAAACGTTAATATCAATCAAGCACAAGCAGTATCAAACTGCTGATTATGGTGTGGTGTTGGTAGGCTGAATATCTTTGGTGCACCATGCCTGGTGTATGTGACACACACTCTGTACATAAGAGGGAAAGGAGCCGTAATAATCTGGTACAGTAAGTGGTATGAGTTCATATGGTTAATACTTGGTCATAACTAGGTCATTGTGATGTTATCTTGATCAGTCTCTCTATCTGGCGAAGTTTCTCCAATGAGTAATGAGTTGTACTGTATATACATGATGGTTTACCCGAAAACACAACAATCCAAAAACACAACAGGCAAATACAGATAAGAAAATGAGGTTGGTGGAAAAAAATGTGTCTTTCAATGCATCAAATCTACAACTACACAGTGCGCACACACAATACTGTTCCTTTCACACAAGAGAAATAAAAAGATGTGAATATTGAGTAACAGCTGTCTCAATAGTAAAAGCAAACAATAATAGAGTGTCTTTTCACCTCTGAAAGTGATTTCTTACAGCACATCAAAAATAAAATTGTGGTAAGTCTTCCAAACATAAATATCATCTGTAGTAGTAATCTTTTTCTCTTCAACAAACGTGCACTGCACATTAAAAAATATTCGTTAAACATTTCTTTGGAAAACCCTCAGAGCTCGTCCAGAACTCAGAGGTGTCCGTCCTTTTTCCCAAAGAATTTCTTGAAGACAGACTTGTTGCGTGGCCGTGGCAGGCTGGCGTAGCTCCTCAGAGCAGAGTCCTGGTAGGTGTCCTGCTGCCACCCAGCCACGCCCAGCAGGGACGGCTCAGTGCTCCTGCTTATGGAGGGGCTGTCCGATGACTTGTCTCCTATTACCAGAGTCACAGAGTAGTTGGAGCCTCCTTCCAGGCCTCTGCTTCCGGGGGGCTGCATCATCGGCTTGATCTTCTGATAGGTCGCTGTGAGAAAAGATAAAATAGGAGAAATGGAGGAAACAAATCTATCTATTTAGATTTTGTGGTTATTAAGGTTCGTTGTCGTAAACTAACCTGAAGTGAAGGAGTGAGAACGACGCTTGTTGCTCAGCCAGTCCTGACCGCTGGATACAGGGGAGTGAGGGGACAAAGACGTGTTGTCTCTGGGCTCTGCAGACAGTCTCTGAGTCACTGTCTGTCTCAAACGACCAAAATCATCATCTAGAGAGGGACGAAACCAAATGAAAGGATGAATAAAGAAAAGAAGAGCTGAGTATTAACAAAAAGTCCATGACTCAGTTTTGAGCATGACTTAGATAATAACAGATGTGAGCCATCTCCGAGCAGCTCTAATAAACCGAGGTGTTGAACATGTAGTAGCACGACGATCCCTTAGCTCCACCTAGTGGCTCATACTATATCAGAACAAATCAGCTACAGATGCTTAGTGAGGCACTGCTTATGCATTGTAATATTTACCCTCAAGCACCAAAAAATCTAAACTGATTTGAATTTCATTTTTTTGAGGATGCCATCATCCTTGAGGTTAGAGAAGCAGGCTTGTGGCCAGCTTGGTTTAGAAAAACAGGATTTTGGGGGGGGTGAGAAATGGTCTCTCTTTCTTTAACAACCACTAAAACCACCAATGGCCCCACTGGGGTTGCTCACTAGCCAAGACCAGAAAGTGGTGGCTGTATTGGGAAGGTGTGAATGAGGTTTGGTAAGTGAGTGTGAAGCAGGATGTTGCTGAAATAGAAGCATGCAAACTCAGTAAGCCTTCCCCAGATAATTAAAGGTTTTGACCGTACAGCAGAAGCTCTTACCACAGCGACCTGCATCTGAGGATGCGACGGGAGACTGCTCATCCCAGCTCTTTAAATGGCTCTGTGGCATGTGACTGAACTCTCTGGTGAGGACAACAATCTCTTTAGCCTGGGCGGTGCCTGTGGGTTTGCGCCTGGGGAAGGTGGAAGTGACATCATGTCGGGAGGAACAGTGGCATTTGGCCAGACTATGACAACCAGAGCAGAAAGAAGGGTTTCTGGAGAGAGAGGAGATTGTTTTAAACATTACAGAGGGATAGAAGGAGGAGTATCAGAAGGATTTCAGTTTGACAGTCAAGGATTGAAAATAGTTTAAGAATCTTACGAGGAATCAAGGAGGTCTTGATTGACAGGATCACTTGATATTGAAGACACAGACTCGCTCTGTTGACCTGTGGAGAAAAACACCTTAGTTAATCATGCACATCACTGGCACATCAATTTTTGCAATACAGATTTTAGAAAAACAATATTTACCAGTGTTTGCTTGTATTTTTAGCATCCATTTCTTCATCATGAAGCGGGAAGAAGCATTGAGGAGATATTCAGACCCGTCGCGCAACCTAAAGGTCACAAAACACAACAGTCACAATCCCTGGAGGCCAGAGGGTCCCTGCACACAGCTGCATCTTTCTGCATTCTGCCATTTTGCCTTTACTCAATCAAAGACTGCACTGCAAAAAATCTCCATCTTGACCAGTCTCATATTCAGTGTTACAATCTTGTTTTTCTTAAAATGTGGAAAAAAAATCTGCCAATGGGATGAGATAATCCCACTTGTTTGCAATGCTAAGCAACTTGTTTCCAGAATTTCCTTGATACTAGTGGGCCGATGTGCCTTGTTTCCACATATTTATAATTGTTCCCAGAAAAATTCCTGAAACGAGTGAAACTGTATTGGAAGCAAGTAGGATTATCTCATCCCACTGGCACATTTTTTTCATATTTTCATTTTACCACTGAATATGAGCTTAACTGACTTGTTAAGATGGGTAATTTTTGCAGTGTATATCAAAAACAAGCTCTAGCCATGGAACATTAATGGGAAATCATGCATTGCATAATAATAATTATAGTTTTCTCACCTCAGACGGAAGCAGTTGGGTTTTTTGGTGTACTCGGGTGCAGGTGAACACTCAGCTCCAATGAGATTCAGAGGCAGGCCACACACCGAACTCTGGAGCACAGCACACATTGATCATTATTGACAAAGCCTACATAATTACTATCCACTCCCAGCATTTATCAATCCTGTTCTCTGGGAATCCTTTCGCTGTACTTTTCCCACTTACCCTCAGTGTATCCTTTCTATCCTGGTAGAAGCACAAGGTGTGTCTATATAGGACGGCATGGTAAGAGTTCCAAGCTCTGGAGGCTGCCTGTGAAAACAAGATAAGAGGTGGCTCTGAAGCGTGTGTTGCTGACTGTAGGCTTTACATTTGTTGGGTGATGGCTTTACTTAAGTGTCGAATAGAGCCCTTCTTACTTTCTTTCCTCCCAGCTGCAGCTTATGCTTCCTCTCAAGCGTTCCCTCCATGGACTGCAGCTCAGGCTTTCCACTCTAAAGGGGTTTAAATTAGCACCAAAAATTAAGACAGAAATTAAGAAGTTCTCTCTATGGTGCATGATAAGAACCATTTGGAATGCTTATACTTTTCTAATAATACTTTCAATATAGAGAGATCAAGATTCTGGTTAATCTCACCACAGTATTACAATGCCCTCCTGTGGCCATCAATTGTTCCTGCTTCTCCACATCTTCCAGGCTTTGAGATGCTATTCTCTGCTGACCGACCCCATCCAGATCCATATGAACTGACAATAAACTCATTGACTGGTCCTGTTGAGAGAAAGGAGATTGTACAGTCACCACTGACTATAGCATATTATTTACTCATGAAGTGTTGCTGTTAGTGTATAGTAACAAAAGCTACTGACCCCAACTACAGTTAAAGAGCACAATTTACATGCATTCGTCATATTCAAACCATTTAAATACTTATTGATGTTATATGATTTTAACATATTGCTATTGTATTATGTTGTGTGATTAGCTTGGTAGAATTAAGGGGAGAGAATGTGACAGGACAGTCTTGCAGGTGTCGACTTCAGAGAGCATATCAAACGTGGACCTCACCTTTGAACAGCCTGTGTGCTCTTCCACCTCCTCCCCCACCTTTGCCTCCTCCTCCTCATCCTCTCTATACTGGTAAATGTATCTTTTATTATCTTCTATGTCTGGTAGTCTCACTGGATCAGATGCTGTCTCATTCACCACCAGTGAAGGCTTGCAGGCTTGATCCCTGTTGGGAAAGGCGGCCCAGGACCTCCTGTCTCTTTTGGCCAGGGGAGGGAGCTCATTTTTGGGACTCTGCTCCTTGTCGTAGCCCAGCAAGCTCTGGACATAGGGTGGCAGTTTGAACTCAGCCACAAGAAGGTTGGGCGCCGAGGCCGTAGTCAGCTTCCTGTAGAGCACAGCTTGGGCCTTAGGTGAAGGTGAGCGAGAGGGGGGCTCTCTGGATGGGTGTGAAGGCACGCCAGCTTCCTCCTCGTGGAGCTGATACATGATGTCAGAGCAGATACTCTGCCTGTAGCCATTGGTGTGGTTCCAGATGTCCTCCAGTTCCTCTTCTTCCTCTTCAAACTGCTGATGATCTGGATGGACGGGCTCTGTTTCTGAGTCTGGAGATGAGTCTGGAGATGGGCCCAACAATGCCCGAGTGTTCATCCGTGTTTTTGCACAGTCTATACCCCCCACCTCAAGGGACATGAGCCTTCCTACCACTCCCTTGGGCTGTGGGTTGTCTGGACATGGAGCCTCAGTGCTTAGCTTGAAGCTGCCAGAGCTGGAGACACCAGAGTCCACCGAGTCCTGTCGAACACTTACACTCATGGTTGACTTCAGATTCACCACCATGTGAGAAGCCTGACTCAGGGACTGGGTCCCTTGAGGTCCAGGGCTTTCCTCACGCACATTCTGGGGTCTTTTATGGTATAGGTGTCCATTTAAGTCTCGAATGAGTGTGTGGACACTGGGGCACTCATGCATGTGTGTGGCTGTAGAGGGACTGTGGGCTTGGCTCCCATGCAGTGGGTTGTTTTCAGGCTGTTGGGAAGGCTGACTGGTCCTGTCTCTTCCAACACAGGATATGCTGGTGCTGATCACTGACATTTTGTCCCACTCTTGTTCTGCATCGTCATGCAGACTGATGACCCCAGAGCAGCTGAACTGGGCTTTTGATAGGTCATTGCACGGTACAGTTTGATCGTCATCTTCACCTAGAGAAGGAGGTGGAGATGTTGAGAGTCTCTTATCCACGTCAGGCAAATCCTTCACTACAACCGTCTGAGCCTGTGTTTCAGTATAGGTTGTAGTGCCGCTGATGGCTGCAGCTGGAGCAGGTCGAGTCTGTTTGAATGAACTCAGGGCTGTATGTCTCTGGGAGTGAGGGTCAGGATGGGTCCCTGCCCCTTTCTTGGACTCTGGCGGACAAATAGTGATGATGTCCTGGATGCTGGGGATAAGGCTCATGTCCTTAGGTAAGTCAAAGCTCAGCACAGACCCCAAAGAGAGAAACCTACAGTGACTTCTCACCTGACTTGTGGAGGGCAAGGCAGACGGCCCCTCTGACACTGCATATGGGGTAATGCTATACTCTCCTGAACACTCTATATCAATGTCCTTCAGTAGGGGATTCTTCATATAGGCCATAGGTTCTGCTCCATCCCCACTAGCTGGACTCTTTGGGGAGCTCTTCTTCCTCCGACCCTCCTTCAGTGGCCATGTATGGGTGTCATATGTGATCGTCTCACAGGCGTAGTGAGGCACCCCATCTGTTTGCTCTTCCACCCCCATGATTTTCTGGATAGTGTGTCTGCGTGCATCTCTCTTCCTCTTCCTCTTCTTGCCCATCCTTTTGAGGCTGCTGAAAATGGAGCTGCTGCCGCTCCTCGCCAAAGGGTGGAAAGACACGCTGGTCGTCTGAGGCACAGGCGCTGAGGAAGATGGCGAGGAGGAGGAGGAGGAGGAGGATGGCAGTAGAGAGGAGGAGGAGGCTGAGGCTGCAGAGCGGGTCTTTTGGCGGGGCAGTGTGATACTCTCATACACAGGGGTCAGAGCCATGTTGTTATCCTTGACATGTAAATAGGTACTTACCTGTGAAAGGAGAGAAAAGAATATTAGGCATGTGTGTGACCTCTCATTTCAGTTAGGCTGCAAGTACTTCATCATAAATGGTTAACCAAAGAGAGACTCATGCTTGCTACAGGCCGGAGCTTTCCAGTCGTCTGTGAGAACAAGGGCTCTTTAGTTTTCATTTCACATGTGTTACAGATGAATGATGACATAAGAGCAAAAATGACTAGGGCAATTTGCTACCTTCCAGTGACACACATCAGCCCCTGTTTCCTGCACATCCCACACATCCAGGAAACAATGGAGCCAGGAATGTACAAGCCTCATGTCACACAGCAATGCAAATGTGTAAAGGAACATGAAAAGACAAAAAAATTTAGATGAAAGGACAAAAAAACATGGACATGATTGCAATTGCACTCTGTCTCTTGCAGGACTTAATCAAAATCATATGCGGCTGAACATGCCGTCATATGCAGCTGTAATGGCTTGACCTTTCAACTCTGTGACTAATCTCTTGTTGCTGTGGAAGCCCCAGACTATAAATCATGGTGTGCAGTCTGGGGGCCTTTTTGTGAAAGTTCAGCACCAGTTCTCCGTCTAATGACCGTGCCTGTGTTGCCATTCGGGCCCCACTCCTGCTGGGAGCCATTTTGGAGCACAACTTTCATGGGAAGTGAGGGGTGAGGTCACTTATTTTACACAATTGTGGCAAAGTAATGGAGAGACAAACAAGACCAGGTTTACGTAAGCCCTGTGGTGAAATGACATATTGAGAAAAGAGAGCTTCTGTCTACATTCACAGCAGGCAGAGGGCTGTCTGTGCTTTTCTTACTCTTCACCTTCATTCTGTCTTCGTCATCACCGCCTTCCAATTTTAAATCCTTTTGGCTCATCTAACAAGTTGAGGTCCAAAGAAAAGTTTTAATGCTGGGGGAAAGCAGGAGACTAAAATCTACCATTTTGGTGTCCGAATTTTCCGAAGGGATTTTTTTTTCTACCATTCATCTAAGTTTACACAAGGCAAGCTGAAAGCAAAAAGACTAAAGACACATCATCTCAAAGTAGGCCTCAGATTCACTCTAGCAAGTCCAAAATATACACATTTATTTTCACTGCCATTACCTCACATGCAATATATTAACACAGATATAACATATCCATGTAAACAATATTAGATTCTGAAATGGCTGAATCCTCAAGTTTATTTATGTAATTCTTACCATGTTATGCAAGGCTGGATTGTATGAAAGGTTACGTCAAGCGTTTTAATGTGACCATTACACATTTATTTAAAATACTCATACTCATAAAATACAATTGGTGCTTAAATCTGTAAGCTACATTAATTTGCAGAAAATTATACAGTTTAAAAGGATTCTGGCATTAGCTGCTCTTAAAACAGACCATGTAGAAGGTATAATACATTTCCTCTCGATATTTATTTCAAAACATTTATCACCCTAACTTCATATTACATCTAATAAGGGGAATGTAGCTGTACGTAAACCCACTTAAACACTTTACGTACTGTTTTATTTGCAGAGCAGAGTTTACACATCTTTTTAGATTGGCCTTTTTTAGCACTTTGGCTAGACTTAATATCCTAAGTCAAACCGTGATTAAGTTATATATATGGTTTAGAGACTGGGTGATGACAACATGGGGCAGAAGACTACAGCATGGAGAGACTGGAGACTGTAGACTGGCTTTACCTTTGCAGAGGTTAGTAGAGCATGCTCCCCCCAAAACAACCACACACAGCATGCATTCCCAGTCCACTCATAGAGACGCAGCATGCAGCACCAATTCACACCGCGCAATTTACCTCGTCTGCACTCTGCCGATAAATCTTTCTCTTTCGCTTTAAACTACCCAAAGTATTTTCCAAAAGCCCCTGGCAACGCCTCCAAAAGTTTTTACAGGCAGAAGATTGAGGCACAGCGGGCTGGGGGAGAAAATGGGAGAAAGGCAAATATGAAGGCCAGAGGAGAGTGAGGAGTGAACGGCAGCAGATAGTCGAGGAAGGAGATCCCATGCTGTGTCAGGACAGAGGATGAACAACCATTGTCCTTGTGTCATGAACAAACTGCTTATATCTTGCTGCAATTTCCCTTTCAGCGCTGAAGTGAGAAGAAGCTTGTGATGCCAGTGCCAGTGGTGGCTTACAGTAATGCCAGTGGTAAACAAGGACTTCTAGATTGGTGTGGTAAAGGTATGTGTTTCTTACCCTGTGGACAGGTTCAGAGGTCTCCTCCAACACCTCCTCCATCCTAGCAGGGGGTTCTAGCACCTGAACCTGGCTTTCCACTGTGTTACCAAAGCTAAGGATGAGGTTCACTGTGCCCCCTAGTGCAGGGGTGCTGGGATCTTTGAGGACCAAGATAGGGGGTTTGGGGGACTCTGAAGAAGTAGCCTCACTGCCCCGTGGTCCAATGCTATTCATGACCTCGTACCCATCTTCTGATTGCTT